>JAMKCH010011521.1:0-28940 GCA_023653785.1 Ophioderma brevispina
TAGCACGCTTAGGCGGACATAAAACGCCCAGTTTGCAATGCGAAAATGGGTGAGTTGTAACGAGGTGACGGCAAGTTTCTAAGTTTGTAACACGATGACAGGGTGAGTTACAAGTTTGTAACACGACGAGGGCGAGTCTGCAAGTTGTGAAAAAAAATGCCGTCATAACTTAAGAACATGCAAACTTCGCCGTTTCGTGTGCAAATTGCAAACTCACAGTCATCGCGTACATAAGTTGCCAAAACTTTCCCCGTCAAATGTTACGAACATGCAAAGCTTCTTGCCGTCATCGCGTTACGAACTTGCGAACTTTCTCCCCATCTTACCGTGCAAACTTTCCGGTATCTCCGTTACGAACTTGCAAACTCTCACCGTCTTGGCCGTTGCAAACTTGCACAAACAATCGCCGTCATTCCTGTTACGAACTTGCAAACTATCGCCGTCTTTGGTGCATACTTGCAAACTCACCGTCATCGGTTACGAACTGCAAACTCTTCGCGTCTCGTGTTGCAAACTTGCAAATCGCCGTCATCGTATTACAAGCTTGCCAAAACTTCCCCGTCTGTGCGCATGAAAAACTTGCAATCGCCGTCATTGCGTTAGGAACTTGCAAACTTGCCGTCATCGTGTTACGATCTTGCAAACTCGCCGTCATCACGTCACAAACTTGCAAACTCGCCGTCATCGCGTTCCGAACTTGCAAGTCTCTCGCGTCATGCGTACAAAACCTGCAAAACTCACCGTCATTGCGTTACAACTTTCAAATCGCCGTCTTCGCGTGCACACTCGACGCGGTTTGTGGGATAATTTAGATCTGCCACCACTTAAAATTCGGCACCGTTAACATGCGGTTTATTCGATTACCGTTGCTGCGACTTCGTAGCTGTGGAGATACTAAATTCTGTCCCACACACACACTGCCATTACTCCCCTCAACGTTCGTCTGTATATCCACAGATATCCCACTGAACGATTCGATCTGGTATCATGCCCCCCAAAGAAGGCGATGTCAATGAAATCCCATGCCATGCATGTTGCGCGTGGTGGCTGGAAACAACATTGTCACTTCATAAACATTATGAATAGTTCCGGCAATAATTACACAATATCCCCCGCAAGATCCCTGTTCTATTGTAAGGAGAACACATGCAAGGAATTTTTTGCAGTATAGAAGTGCATCTTCATGCCTCACCTTAAAATTTCGTGTACATCTCAATTGCAATGGCAGTGACCAATGTGTGTTGTGATGAACTGTTGCGTGGGTACTGTTGGGACTAGCCTCAGGCAGTGAAGGTTATCTTGAATTTGACAGCACCTGACAGTTCTTCAACTGCAAGTAGGGTTACACATAAATAAAAAGAATTCCATTCTTACCTTGAAAACCGTGGCTAACTGTTCTAAACCCCAGGGTGAGCAGATCCTCGGACTACGGTATCCCATTTTTCAAATGTACGCGAAGACCTCGATGACGCGTGGACGCGAATTTTAATCCCCGGGGGTAAAATTTACTCGGATCAGGTCAAAAGAGGTCAAGATGAAAAAGTTAGTAAAGTTGGCTCTGATCAAACGGCCGATTCAAGGTGTTATACCCCAAAGAGTAATAATTGACTCAACTTTTAATCAACTGTTTTAAACCCTCCTTTTTTTACTCCCCAAAATTAAAGTGTTAATGTTTGGATTGTTTTACACACCGTTGAATGGTAGAAAAAGTGTTGTTCTGTGCAATTCTTTGTATAATTCTGAGGCGTTTTTGAAAACAACTGTATAGTACTAGTAAATCAAGTAGGCTTTTGCGTGTTGAAAACATTACAGTAGTATCTTCGAACTTACATCCTATAATGAAATTTGATTTTCCCCTATGCACTAGGTAGGTGCTGGACCCAGTGGCGGTCGCCAGACTCCCTTTTTGGGGGCAAACGGGGGGGGGGGCAAAGTGAAATCTTGGAGGGGCAAAGTGAAATTCGGGGGGGGCCAAAATATGAAAAATTTGAAATTTTCACCTGATTTGGGCCCAAAAATCGTGATTTTTGGCCCAAATCACTGAATTCTGCCCCAAATCCTATCATTTTTTTTCGAACGGAGGGGCGGGCAAACTGGGAGGCCGCCAATGGCGGGCTGGACCCGGTTATGGCATGAACCTTAACTCCCCCTCCTCAGTTATGATTGCTTCCATCCCCCCACCCCGGGAATGATGAATGTATGTCATTATATGGCTGGGGTCGATCAAGGATGCAAATTTGACGATTTGGATAATCACAGAATCGATTCGCAGGTGATTCTAATGTCAAATTGGCATTTTATGGACATGCTCTCGTTGACGCTTCCTAGCACGAGTAGAAGTTCTTTTACTACATGACTAACTCAGAAGATTTGCATCCTGACGAGCATTTATGTTCACACCACAACGGTCCGGGATAAATTCAGAATTCCGCCACCGCATCTAGTTTAAACATGACAGTTTATTCCATCAACGCTGCAGAATTCATAGGGTGGGTGGCACAATAATACTTTCCCAATGGTCCTGTGTGCACATGACATGTATGCATGTTTAGCACGCTAGAGCGGACATAAAAAACGCGCAGTTTGCATATGCGAAGATGGCGAGTTATGAATAGTTTGTAACGAGGTGATGGCGAGTTTGCAAATTTGCAACGGAGGTTGATGGCGGTTTCAAAGATTTGTGTAAGGCGATGTTGGTGAGTTTACAAGTTTGTAACGCGACGACGGCGAGTTTGCAAGAAGTTTGGGAAAAAAACCCCCCTCCCGTCAATCACATTACGAACATTGACAAACTCTTGCAGTTTCGTGTTGCAACACTTTGCAAATCGCAGTCATCGCGTACAAAGTTGCAAACGCCCCCTCCCCGTCAAAAAGACGAACATGCAAACTCTTGCCGTCATCGCGTTAAGAACTTGCAGACCTCGTCCCCGTTTAGCGTTGCACTTTCCGTCATCGCGTTACGAACATGTAAACTCTCCCCATCCATACCGTGCAAACTTTCCGTCTTCTCGTTACGAACTTGCAAACTCTCGCCGTCATGAGTTACGACTTGCACAACTCTCGCCAGTCTTCGCGTTGCAAACTGTTGCAAAAAAACTCGCCGTCATCACGTTACGAACTTGCAAACTATCGCCGGCTTTGCTTTGCAAACTTGCCGTCATCGCATTACGAACATGCAAGACCTCTACGCCGTGTTCGTGTTGCAAACTTGCAAACTCGCAGTCAATCACGTTAAGAACTTGCAAACTCCACCATCTTCGCATTGCAAACTTGCCAACTGCCGTCATCTTGTTACGAACTTTCAAACTCGCCGCTGTCACATCGCGTTTGTACGAACTTGCAAACCCTCGCCGTCATCGCGTTAAAAAACTTGCAAACTCGCCGTCCTCTCCGCATTAGGAGCTTGCCAACTCTCGGGCCGTCTCGGGTTTGCAAAAACTTGCAAACTCCGCCGTCATCCACGTTACGAACTTGCAAACTCCCTCCTCGCCGTCCCTCGCATTCAACAATAACAAACTTTCAAACTTTCGCCGTCTTTACATTGCAAACTTGCAAACTCCCGTCATCCGTTACGAACTTGCAAACTCTCAGCCGTCCATAATCGCTTTACCGACTTGCCATCTCTCGCCGTCATCGCGTTAACAAACCTGAACCTTAAATACCTCATTGTGCGTTACAACTTCCAAACTCGGCTGCCGTCTTCGCGTTGCACACTCGAACGGCGGTTTTGTCAAACTTGATGTTTCATGTTTCACTGCCAGCCCCAATGCCATAATGCATTAGCAGAACAGAGACCGCACAGGCATGCCAAATTTTACTGAACTTCCCTACTGCACTGAGGCCAGGCCCTCGGAATGAATTTCGTGTTGTGTCACATCCCTATGAATTCGGCAGCCCTCAAAGGATACTGCATGTTGAAGGATGTGGTGGCAACTACTGAATTCACCCCCGGCCTCATCTAGTCCCAATAGTTAGTTTCATGAACCCACACACTGCCCATAGTAGTCGATGTCAACAATGAAAATTCCCTGCAAGTAGCGTGTGGTGATGGAACAACATTTGTCACCTCATTTCTCTTAAAATGATGCAAAGCCTGCAATAATTACAATATCACCCCCAATATCCATGTTCTATATGTAAGGAGAACAGACATGCAGGAATTTTTAGCAGTATAGAAGTGCACTTTCATTCATGAAAATTACATTTCTTGTACACTCAATTGCAATGGCAAGTGATCATGTGTGTGATGACAACAGTGTTGGGACTAGCCTCAGGCTGTGTGAATGTTCATCTTTGAATTGACAGACTGACAGTTTCTTCAACTTCGATAGGGGTTACACATCATAAAAAGAATTCATTCTTACCTTGAAAAACCGTTGCTAACTTTTCTAAACCCCAGTGGTGGAATGGCGATCCTTCGGACCACGGTATTCCTTTTCCCCTTTTTTCAAATGTACGAGATGACCTCGATGACGCGTGACGCGAATTTTTACTCCCCGGGGGGTAAATATACTGGATCAGTCAAAGAAGTCAAAGAATTAAAAAGTTGAGTACAGGTGGCTCTTAATCACGCCGATTCGAATGTTTTACACTCCCCAAAGAGTAATAATTTGCTCAACTTTTACTTTTTTTAAAACCCTCTTTTTTTACTCCTCAAATTTTACAGTGTATCATTGTCGCCAATGTTATTTCTTTCAATGCAAACTACTAATTTATTATTCACAAGATGTATCAAGTATACTACTTAAAAGTACGTTTGCTCAAGTACAAATTGCTTTTGTTAATGGTTTGTACATTGTTTATTAGTTAAGGTTTTTGTCTTTAATATTTCTGTAGATGTTGAAAACAACTTCGATGCATGCTATTTTGGGAAGCACCAACCGGCACATTCTATACAACAGTAGTAGCATATAACCACGCATTGGAGCCTTCAGATCCGTTTTTGTCATATGGCGTTACAATCGACACTAACACCACCAGAAGTGTCACGAATTCAAGTAGACAACGCAAGGACTATTTCAGGTCTAGTTGTGGATACATTGGATCGTGTTTGGGTAGTGAGTAACAAAATGGTGGTCAAGGAAGTACTAAATGTATCTCAGGAATGCAGGTACCGTTTTTTTTTTGTTCGGCTTCTTTAAATCACTAAAGTTTGCATACATTTACATGTCAAATATTTGTGATAATCTTATCTTTGAATTATGTCCTTAAGCACTTCAAGTCGGAAACAAAGAAAACAACAAGGAATGGTAGAATTTTAGGAAATAAGGACCAGAAACGTACTATACCTTTTAGCTAAAGTAATGAGAAAATTAGAAGTGATAGGTCATAATCGAGGGTTGACAAACAGAAGGACGTAACTCAAACTGAAAAGAAATATTAAAGAATTTCTTTAATTCTGCTGTAATACTGCTTTTGAGAAATGTGATGTTTAATATTTTCTACTAAGCAAATATATTCATTACTCAATATGTAAACATCTCATAAAGCTCATATATGGTACTGTAAGCAAACATTATATAAACAAAGAACAATTTTTAATATGAACAGCAGAATTAAAGAAATTCTTTATTATTTCTTTTCAGTTTGAGTTACGTCTTTCTGTTTGTCAACCCTCGGGGGTTGGGGTCGCCATCAAAAACTAGGAGGAACACTTAGTGTCTCATTTGCATTTTGTTCTCATTAGTTAATAACAAAAAGGTAACCTATTGAGTAGAAGCCAATGACTGGTTTCCATGAAACTTGGTCTGTGGATAGATGTGGATACAAAAAATTATCCGTATTGACTGTCTTCACTTAATCTGCATATTAAGTACCTCATTTAAATTGCTTGTAGAAAAATATAGTCACACACAATTGTGTTTTCACAAGCCGTCTCTTTAACATGTTTTTTTATATTTTTTCTAGAGGCAAATGCTAAACTATGAAAAGTCTTTATATTAAAACGACAACAATGAGCATTTTTCTTACAGAAACAAAGCAATACCATCACAGGAGTTGACGTGGTTTCATGTCCCGGCATCATATGATAACATCATCCAAGAAAACATTGATTGTGAAACCATGGGTGCTTCAAGTAATCGTGTGTACATTGCGGCAGACAAACACGTAAACATTTTAGATATAATATTTACCGTGCTTTGAATAAAAAAAAAAAAAAAACTAAAAATAATAATAAAAAATAGGACCTAATTTTTTATGCGTTCAATGTGAGTTATCTCTAACACCAGGACCTTACAGGATTGATATTAAATTATTTAACACAAATTTGTACACTAACGCTTTTGTCAAGGTCTACAAAGAAATTGGTTGCCTTCGCATCAAAAAAAAGTTGTTTACTACATGTATGTGAACAAGGTTCTTATAGCAAAAAGAATATTACAGTTCATAAATGTGTTAAAATATTTTAGCCGATTTTCGTTAGCGGCCAAGACGGGAGATCAATTGGACCCCTACTAAATTAACCTACTGACGGCAAAGCCTTTTTTATTATATTTTTTAATATTATTTTTTTTATTTTTTTTTATGAGAAGCGGCCCATATAGTCTGACAATTACATAAAAATTAGATTGTATTTTTATTATCTTTTTTTTTTATTTTACTTCATTTTACTTATCTACATTTTCTTATGGGGCTTTTTGCTAGGATGGTTTTGAGTGAGTTTTTACTATAGATATCTTTTTTGATCCAGCTATTCGTTTAATTCATTTTGAAACTTTTGCGAGGTTCTGACTATTGCATCCATGTAGTCATTAAATACTAGCTAATTAAATCCTACCACACTCTATTTATCAATCAAATGATACACACGATATATACATAATTAAGATCCATGCAATCACAAGAATTTGTCTGAAACATTCCAGCTCTCTATCTCTTGGGTTGGATGGGACAATGAGAGTAAAATCTACGGTTATCACATTGCGTTGAGCAAAGTTGCATCTGACATTCTTCCTGATATATCACCTTACGAATCAACCTCTGGACAGGAGCACCATACTTTGCAACGTCCTGAACTAACACATGGTTCAGAATATTACGTTATTGTGCAAGCTACTAACAGAGCGCAGCTCAAAACATCGAAGGTAAGTCTTGTATATAATATTTCGGGACGGCAGTGTAATATTAATCGTCAATCGCGCCGTGAGTGTCCACGCAAGCGGATACGTGTGCGTTATAAATGGACGGCATAATTAAAATATACCCATCTCATCTATTCTACATCATGTGCTTTATTATGTTTAATAAATGAACATTATTATTATTATTATTATTATTATTATTATTATTAGCATTATTATTAGCATTATTATTAGCATTATTATTAGCATTATTATTAGCATTATTATTAGCATTATTATTAGCATTATTATTAGCATTATTATTAGCATTATTATTAGCATTATTATTAGCATTATTATTAGCATTATTATTAGCATTATTATTAGCATTATTATTAGCATTATTATTAGCATTATTATTAGCATTATTATTAGCATTATTATTAGCATTATTATTAGCATTATTATTAGCATTATTATTAGCATTATTATTAGCATTATTATTAGCATTATTATTAGCATTATTATTAGCATTATTATTAGCATTATTATTAGCATTATTATTAGCATTATTATTAGCATTATTATTAGCATTATTATTAGCATTATTATTAGCATTATTATTAGCATTATTATTAGCATTATTATTAGCATTATTATTAGCATTATTATTAGCATTATTATTAGCATTATTATTAGCATTATTATTAGCATTATTATTAGCATTATTATTAGCATTATTATTAGCATTATTATTAGCATTATTATTAGCATTATTATTAGCATTATTATTAGCATTATTATTAGCATTATTATTAGCATTATTATTAGCATTATTATTAGCATTATTATTAGAGCAATTAGCAGTTAGCAGCCTTATATATTGAAATTTCTGCAAGATTTATGGACCCCAATACAGTTGACACCACACCAAGGTTGTGAAGCGTGGAAATTCACGTGACACTGAATCGTCATTATTAATCCATGTGGGCCAAAGGGGCATTTTCCGAGGACCCTCGCCAATCATTTGAAGATTTGAAATCGCGAGTCAGTAGTAGGTAGTAACATTTGATTATGACAAGTGTTCTGAAGAATCATTTGAGTAAAGTAGTTGAGGTAATGGACAGGAAGATTTTACATATATCTACTTACCTACCTACCTACCTACCTACTTTACATGTACTTCAAGATCATGAAGTAAACTATGACGATTCCCGTTTTTTTTGATTCCATTTATAGTGCAGATCGAAAAGGTGGTAAACAGGACGCATATAAACCTAAGTAGAAACAGCGCGGTATATATTGTCACTCAAACAGAATATAATTACAGTTTTGTTTTAGTATAAAAAAATGGGAATTTGTGTACGAATGTTCTACAAAACAGGGTGTGTCCTCACCTGTATGGTGCGTGTATGGGAATCATTTCAAAATGGCCGCCAGTGCGTTACCGTCTATGCGAAGGTTGCCTGGGCTTAGGCCCTTCGACTCAGGGCTCAGACAAACGTCGCAGGGAAACCATCGTAAATCATCTCACAGATTATACACATTGTGCTCTCTGAGCCTTCTGAGTTCCCTTTTTCGTGTAAAAAAAAACGTTTACGCCCACGCACGGATGGTTAGCCAACGCGGTCAAATTCGAATGGACCGCAGACGATGGGAAAAGCCTCGAGTCGCACCGCGGAAAATTCCATCGCGACCGATCGCTCAGCCATAGCGATAATAACACATCGTATTATTTACTTCCGAGTGCGACTGGGGATGCGTGAGATTGGCCCGCCTACTTTGCAGTGATCTTTCATTTCGACCGGGATTGCATGGGAAAGCACTTTACCAACTGTTGTTTGTTACATGTTTATATTTCAAATCATTAGCTCGTCGAGTTAGTGACCTACCTCTGAGAGACATATTGTTATTATTTGTCGCTATAACAAACGTTTGTCTTAGGGTACGGATACGTCGTTATTATCTCTTATAAACTTTTGGCCGCCAATCTACCGCTGCCTATACTTGGAAACCCGAGTTTTGTGTATTTTTCCAAAGATGGCGACGAATTAGAAGTAAATATACGTTTCACGATATAATAGGAGGCAGGACATTCAAACGACAATATCAGTCAATTCATTGTCAAAAGAGTCAAAATTGCCAGGAATAACATAAAGAGAAGGGATAAGTCTTTAGAAATCCCATAAGTTATTTTTTGCAACATACCTTCAAATTAAACTTATCGAAAGAAAACGCGCAGTGTCAAAGATGTGAATCCCCATTCTCTTTGCTTGTAGAACGATCCGTAATACGGACAGAAATGACCTCTAAAATATCCGCTTCTGTCCTTATTCGGTCGCTTCTGGTCTGCCCACGTGTACAGGGTATATTAGAATAGTATACTTGTTACACACATGTTAAAAATCTGATTTTGATGATTTGTTGATTGTCTGATTTTAGAAATTAGGAAATTTACTGATAATGTACCTAGTTGAGAGTCAGAAGTAGAAATGCTAAAGTGACACCCCCTAAAAAACATACACGGCCTCCTGAAATCTAAACTAAATGTGTTTTCATTATTACACTACACTGTGGACGTTGACAGACGGGCCATGGACAGGATGAAGGATTCTTTCAACACACATTTTTCACTAGTGGAAAAGATTAACACACGTGGTTTATTCTAAAGCTTTGTTTGAATCCCCGGGTTTGAATCCAGAGGGTTCCGTTAAACTAATTCTCGACATAAAATCACCTCTTGACCAGGTAGAAGTATTGCTTGTCCGCTTCCAGAAGAAACAACCTACAGTGTTCTATTATCTCCTTTAATGGCTATTAAGTTCCAGATACTGACAAAAAACTTACTAATTGTATGCAGAGCATATGACCATTATGGAAATAAATGTTTCGATATTTCAAAAGATCTCGCAAGGTACCAACTTGGCCACACCCCTCACGAGATTCTCGCCGTCGACCGGGATTGAAATCCGTCGTCCGAGTGGTTTGCTGAACCAATCAGCGTCGACTTCCCACTCGGTGTGTGTACTTGGGTCGTCTGCCAATAACAGTTACAGGAGCTGTTGTGCGTTAGCCATATTTCAAAAAGGTTAACTGGTCTTAAAATGATAAAGACATCAACATGTGGTTTTGCATTTAGTTAGAGCCAACTTTGAATCTTCAGATTTTAATGTTCTAGCGTTACAAAGCAAGACTACAATGAAAAACAAGGTGCCATGGGGGGACTCGTAAAAGATTTCCAACTTTGGTTGCGATCAAGAGAAAATAACCGAATGCGTATAGGACCAACCTAATTGAAGGAGGCATTCGTGATTCCACAACTTATCACCCGCACTTGCCTAAAAAGTGGGATTTTTTATCATCTCTGACGCTTCAGACTGTCCAAAGTTAGAGTGCAACCCTGATGCTGCGTGGCAACGCCGCCTTATCAAATTGTCTATAATTTGACCAGTTTGAATTATTAACGTAATTGATTTGAATCTGGGGATACTTAAAAGCTATCAAGAATTACAATTCGATAAATTACAACTTCAATTTATTAACAACTTCGATAGTTAAAATTAAATTACAGCAATCGAGTAATTGGTTAATACTTTTTGTACAATATTACCGTAACTTTGTTATATATGTTTGTTAACATTTCTCAAGATGAAATAAGTAAGGTACTTATGACAATTCTTAAACCTTTATTTTTACTTTTGAGCTGTATACAAATTATTGAAATTGAGTATTTACGATAATCATTTATGGTCAGTAACATTACCTAAGCCCACTGATATATTTTATTTTTAGTGCCATTAAATACGTAGACTGTATCAAAAACCCAATTTATTGCTGTATAATTTATCTAGTTCACTTACAATACTGCCATTAGTTAGATAGTTTAGTGCACCCTTAGGTCGCCTTTCCCACCGGGAGGGGGTCACACATGAATTCGACAATAGGGGTATGTTCCTGGGCGTCAATCGGGGGGGAACGAGGGGGACATGTCCACACAGTTTTTTTGGGCGTGGCGGGCACACAATATCAAAGTGTCTCCAATGATTGTATAAGGCCTACCGCCCGCTACTCATGGAGAAGCCGTTGCCCCCACCCGTCCCCCGTCGAAAAATCAATGCGACAAATGACACGTGGCAGTGCTGATTAACCCATCAATTAAATTTCCAAAATTTTCGAGAGAGAAAATTATAGATACCTGACACGCCCGCCGACCATAGGTCAACATTAATGTTGATGTTTCCTATTATTTTATTGTTGATTTAAATATGCTTCGCCAAAACCTTATATGGTTCCTCTTATACTCCTTTTAGACCTTCAGGGGGTCAGCATTATTTCAAGAATTTACAGTTGTATTAAAAGAAATATTTTTAGAGATTTTAGGTGATTTTCAGGATTGCTTTAGAAAAAAGGCAAATTCTAAAAAGACTTTATATACATAAACGCTATAGTCATTGGTACCAAAATATGAGGATTTTTTCAATCGTTGAATAGAATAGAAGAAAGAGCATACCTGAAATGAAAGATCTTTCTCCAAGACGATTTAATGTCCGGAAGATATTAACATTTTATGAAGGTTTTATGCCAAATAACAGGAATATTTGTTGAGAAGGAGACTAGGGTGTTGTGGGGGGAAAGGGGGTGGTTGGGTGTGGGTGTTGGGTAGGGAAATGCGCATACGGGTGTTATGTAGGGAGGATAGCGGTATGGGGGAGGGGTTTCTTACATCTAATGCATTTTAAAACCGACTGAATTCAATGTTTAATACATGTGTATCAAAAACAAAATACAAAATTAAAAAAAAAAAAAAAAAACCTATTTATTAAAAAAAGTTGCTTGTTTTCAGTAATTGCATATATTTACTTTCTATGCTGGAAAATGAAGAACTTGATGAAGAAAGGAAGCAGATAGGATACATTGTAGGCTAATCCATTTACCCATTCCAATGGGATTAAGTTGGGTTTTTTCAGTTGTGACATATGGTGACAAATCTGTTTGATTTTTGCGTCAAAAGAATAAATTGCAGATAATCAGATTCACGTGAATTTAATCATAATCCGTGCTACGACTTCAATTAATTTAATACATCATATAATTATTTCACATTGTAAGCAGTTCAAAAGTCAATTATCCCTGGTCTGATAGTGAAAACAAGAGCTTTTAATAACTTTATTCTCATAAACTTAAACTATTTTAAACTTCAAGTAGCTGATCTCCAGTGTCATAAGATGGCGATTACTTTGAAGATAATCTTGTAAGTTCAATGGTAAAAATCAACGTTGAAGGAAACTTCATGAAAAATAAGACAAAAGCACCCTAATTATAATACTTTCTTGGCCCAAGCACTCAAGAAGCCCATTTATACATATAACGTTTATAAAGTGACTTGTGCGAATGGGCAAGAGAGCAACAAGTGTCAAGTTTGTTCTTAATTGGAGATAGAATCAGTATCATTAACAGTGTAATATTATATGCCAAAAAAGCTTCTTATCCAAAATACTTCTCCGTCTCACAGTTAAGTTTTAAAACATGTCATTGATCAATTGAAGTGATCAATCGATTCTGTGCAATACTTGTATTCAAGAAATCTCATCCCAAATCTTTTTCAAACTGTTTTTAACCTGTGTTAATCATATTTTAAATTTTTCTTTGATTATATCATTTGCCACAAGATTTTGTGACAGCCATTGTCGAAGAAAAAACTTACAGGCTTTATATTGGTATTGTTTGAGAGGAGATGAATGTGTTTTGTATTAATTTTAAACATACCAGTGCCAAAATAAATCACTTTTCATTGGCCAATATGAGTGAGGTATTTATTCGTTGCCATAAATAGTGAGTTTAATGTGTGAATGACTGAACTCCTGGAATGAGAGATAATGGAAGGTGTACAAACTATCATATCTGCTTCATTTTTCAAGCGATGTCTTTTATTTTTCAGAATAGTTGATAGCTGTAAAGAATGAGTATTACGATTATGTCAGAAACATTTACGGTTGAATGATATGTCGACGGTTCAAGGGTCAACAGTATTCCATGCGCAATTTTTGATACACCTGTAGAAAACCTTTCTCTAAGGGATCAAAATTGTCCGTAAGATGTTTAAATTTTATGGCGGGGTGTAGTGACCAAAACACTAAAAGATGGCCATGTTTCTCAGCATTTAAAAGGTCAACGACAACCACTGGAGTAAATGCCTCAGAGAGAAGAGAAGTAAATCAGCAGCTCCTTTTTATAGAAAGCGTTTACATCGCTAACATTTAAAAAAGGTTTTGTTTTTTAATTTTTTAATGTGTTTATTTTAATACAAGTTGATACTATACAGAAGCATTTATAATTGGTTAACTCTTGCAAAAGTATCAAATGTTTCTATCAATTTGCCATTAGAACATATGTTGACCGAAGTAAATATTGCAGGAGTTTCTTTACAACATAAAGCTGCTGCAGTACTTATCAGGGGCGGCGCCAGGTGGTGGGGGGGGGGGGAGGGGGGGGAAAACCCACGGAGGATTTCAAAATTCAGGAAAAAACAGGTTTTTTAAGCAAAATAAATAAAAAAGGGAATTTTTGAACCTGTTATATGGCCTCCATTTTTCTGATTAAACTTTTAAAAATATTATTTTCTCAATTTTATGTGAGAAAAGATTCTCACGGGAAAGCACTTTGTTACTATAAAAAAGAGAAAAGGGGATTCCTAGAGTTGTTTATGCGAATGCACCTGTTTAGATTGCACAAATAAGGGAAGTGGGGAATTCCACAAGGATGCTCAACTTAGAAACTTGTTTAGGTTTGAGATCAAAAACATTGCAAGAACCTAGGGAATTCCACAAAGTATATAATATGAAGGATGTAATTTGGGTGATGAATTCCTATTGGTTCAGCTAGTGTAAGGTTCTGTTTATGCATGAGAATGAATGTAATGATATGGTAGAAAGAGAAAGAGGGAATCTATGTGAGTAGTTAAAATACTATCACTGGAAAAACTCTCTGCCAGCATCCAACACTAACAAGTTTCTAGAAGATAGCTAGTTTTATTCATACAATAATGGTAAGATTTGAGCTCCAAAACAGTTACAGGATTATTATATTTTTAATTCAATGTTGAGCAGAAGTGTTGTAATTATTCTACTGTCGTCTTGAAGCGAAAGTGCTGGGAATCAAAATAGGATCCAAATTGTGAAGCTAGAAATCGTGGTGATTATCTTGGACTGATATTGTGGAAGAGTGTCGTCGAGGGAATATTTAACCTGGTCTTGAACTGCTGACACAGTTACCTTCAGGACTGAGAAGATCCAAGGAAATACCGAGGATTTTATAATTGTGACTTTGCATGATGTCATTTGGAGTCTTCGCGGAGGACATATCATCGTTGAACTGAAACGTTTGTGGAGATTATATGGATCTGTTTACAATTAAGTATACATGTAATTTAACATATTGAGTGTAATTTTATGTAAAGTTTGTTTTGGACATACCAAATTCTGAACCAATTACAAATCATTAAAAATCTGTATATTATATAAAATTCAGATCATTTGATGCAAAAGGCGCGTTATGAGTGTTTGAAGGTATTCTGACCTTAGACGCCTATCAGACGTCATAACAAACATATATGACTAATCTTGTAATGTTTCCCCCTATGATGTTTCGCCCTCCTATGATTTAATTTTCCCCTGGCGCCCCCGCCCATGGGACTTATTGCACATTGGGCCAAAAGACTTAAACGTACACTGTAAAAGGAATTCAATACAAAACGACTGAAAATATAATGATTTTGCGATTTATGGTCTATTCCGGATTATTCATCACACCCAAAGTATGAAAGTGGGAATTTCCACACCACTTTCTTCTCTCCACAAAGATTAAGGAATTCTTATCATGAAATCCATGCATGCGAATTCCCACATGAAAAATCGTAAAAAAATACAAATCCATTATTCCACCATGTGTTACATTGAACAACTGCACTGACTAGATAAATTAAAGCGTAACTAACCAACCCAAGATGACCTCTGGGAATTCCCATGCCTTTAACTGCTGGCCCACTGAAAATCAATCTCACTTCCTAAAGAAATACTATCACTATCTGCTTTTTTTCCCCTTTTCGTTCTCTTTGGTCACAAACACCCAAAGGATGACATGATGCAAAAATGACAACACTAGATTTGTCAAACCACAGCTTGGGAATTCCATAGTCCATTTCGAATTTTGAAACTTGTCATATTTTGGGGGTGTGGATAATGTGCCGGTTGGAATAGCCCAATGTTAGACGTTTGTGATACTGCTAATTTACAGCAGTTTGTTGTCAAGATATACATTGGGAAACTGCAAAAAGGGTATGTTCCAGGGTTCAGTATTTTTTGTTAGAAATGGATGCAGTATTTTACATTCCTTTTACTCTTAGTACTTCAAGGTGTGTGATCCGATCGACAACCTTGTGCACCCGATTTTACACCACAAAATTGAAATGTTGGTAATCAGAAGAAAGTTCATGTTTTCTCATATTCCTCAATGATATTATTTAAAGTCCAAGAAATTTTTCTTTGGATGTTTTGAACAACAACGTCTCTAAATGTTTATGTTAACCACATTACCACACACACACACACACATACCACCACACACACACCCACTTTGGAAAGGATATGCGAATGTACCTTTTTGTGACGTGTTGACAAAAAACTATCACTTTGCGAACGATATACTTACTTTCATCAAACTCCTACAATCCTCGCAAAAAGTATGGGGGGTGGAGCACCCCGTGCTTTCTTAGTGCAATCAAGCGTGAAACTTTGCTGATGTGAGTGAATATACCCATTCTCCAAACTCCAAAAAGCATGAAGCTGGGAGATTGTTTTCCCTCCCCCTCCCCATCAAACATGTATGAATCCGTCACAACACGATGAAACTTTGGCCTCTGACAACCATGACAACAGTGTACATTTTATTTACACCCGAATGCGCTTAATGTTTCCAAGACTTTTGGCGACGATTGTAACTTCTAGCTTAAAAAATCATGGTCCAACTTGTGACTTTTTTTTTCTGAAACAGTTATCATGACCGTTTGCATACGCTTCTCGGTTTCAATGAATTGGTACATAAGGTTTTTTTATGTGTTTATATGTTCACATCCAGGACTATTCACTTCATTTCTTTTCAGGTTAGACCTGTCTTTCCATACGCAACTTCCCAGCGTATCTCCGGACTAAATACACTTTTCTGTGCTTTGCCAAAATTACAATTTATTTAGTCTTAGTGGCTTTGTATATATAACTTTTAAAATGAGCAGTACATGTTACTAAATTATATCTCAAAGTATTGTATGAAGAGCCACACAAATGCGCGTATCGAGTGGGATCTTCGCTTTGCTTGGCTGACCAATTTCGTCCGGTGAACCTTTCCCTTCGGCACGGTGTCATTTCTAAATAATTAACTTTCATTGTCTTTTATTTTGCATAGGCTTAATTTTATGCTAGTAGCTTTCATGTACTCAAAGTGCGTTTTTCACTCAGAGTTTTAAACATGTGATTGAACTTCATATGGCCCATTTGCAATCTCTCTGAAGATTTTCGTTCGACCGGAACTCAATCGATCAAGTGGGGTTTTTTTACCCCATCAAAGTGAAGAACCCCTCGTCGATTCACTTTGAAGCCGCCCATTACCACAATAACCATGATCAGATACAGGCTAGTGTGGCACGTCAGTAGTGATTGGTTTACAATCTTGTCATAATTATTAT
The DNA here is from genome assembly GCA_023653785.1 of Ophioderma brevispina. Taxonomy (NCBI): domain Eukaryota; kingdom Metazoa; phylum Echinodermata; class Ophiuroidea; order Amphilepidida; family Ophiodermatidae; genus Ophioderma; species Ophioderma brevispina. The sequence goes on from JAMKCH010011521.1 coordinate 16,798, forward strand.
TGTCCCCCAATAGCTCCAATGGGCACAGTATTATACGAATTGCCGATGGGGTCCCCGGTGGGGTCATGAACCCATTCGCACACTCCACTCATTGTTGTGTTTTCAGCTGTTAATTCATCTTTTCATTGCATGACATAATATCACGTCCTATGAGAGTATAAGTACATCCAGACAAAGTTGACATAAATTAGGGAACATGGTTTGTTTTCATTTTAAACTAGGAACCTTTAACCAAAGATTATAGTAAACCTTTAAGCTATTAGCTAAGCAGTAGCATCTAAATTATTACTGACCTTCTTGTTTATTCAAACAATGGATTTTCTTTGCATTGGAGGTCTGGCGCTAGTCCATATCCCCGAACAATTTCGGTGTACCATTCACATTCTGCTACCGGACCCAATTACATTCGCAATGGTTGTTTTGAACGAATGATTGTTACGAATTTGCTGACCTTTTATCCATGGATGCCACAGACGATCAACATCTAGTAGCGTACTCATAGTTGCAACCGACACTACATTAAACAAGGCACAAGTCACAATTGCTTCTCCCCACTTGCGTGCTGTACATTGACCGAACAAATTAGTTAAGCTGCAACGACGACGCGACTTCTCTTTCATGGTAATATGGTAGGCGATTCATAAATGTCCCGGTTGGAATGTTTCATTATTCCAAAGAAGGCGGTCCCAACCTTCAATCAGACCCGGCCTGTCGAGCGCGGCAGGTATAATCCGAATGGGTACCGAATTCTGATTGGCTTAAAAGCTATTTCCGGTTCGTTTTCCCGGTCGCCCGAGACGTTTTCCCACTCGTCCGGTCCATTCGAATAATGAACCGTCTCTTGGCTAACCATAGCACGCGTAAAACGACACCTCGATGGTTCTGTTTATAAATATTACGCTGTGCGAACTCAGTGTTGGTTCTCATTTCCTGTCGTCTTCCCAAGGGGGTGGTTACCCCCCCCCCCCTTAGTGATTTTGCTTTCGTAAAAAGCTATATAGGTATAATCATTCATCACGTCCTTTCTGGTTATTTTAGGGAAAAACATGCGAAGAGTAAGAGGGCCTGTGGTTGCCACCCAAGGGCATATTATTCACAGTATAACTCTATAAACTCAAACCTTGATGTTAAAACTCGTCCAATTGCCATCATATAGAGCTTGAAAACCCGCATGTGAAAATCCGATATTTCCTACACATTTTTAGCGCATATTTGATATTCACCTATTTTCTATGAACAATTTTTGAACTCCCTGTGGCCTCACGGATTTTATGACGTCATCGTGACGCCATACTCATTACTAGGTATTTGGTGCTTATTTTGGTATCAATGAAAAAAGAGGACCATAGCTATACAATGGTATGTCAAAATAATAAGCATTGGGTGCTTTATAATGAACTCCTCGGGTGGTGAATATTTTCACCATTACATGCTCTCTGCAAAAGTAGGTTGATGACAAGAAAACTGAATATTGACGAATGCCCATGTGGGAGAACATTTAAAATTTGTCACCGTGCTTGATACAATGAGAGGAATACTGGCTGATTAAGGTTAACAGAATAGTTTTCAAATCTAAACCGATTATCTGGACCTAATCCCTTATATCATTTTGATATTTCTCTAACACAGGGCGTGCTCCTCATCTCACGGACATTCTACCATTCGCCGATGAACAGCGATAGGGTAGCATAATTCTGCCTCGGATATTGTATTGTGTGAAATAAGTTCAGAATGTTCCATGGGGATTTCCATGCAGACCACTTGTATTATGTATCTATCAAGGCAAATTAATATTGGTGATTTGACGTGTGGTCGCCGTATCATCCCCTCATATGCACGTAACACAACTACCGTAGGTGGAGTTGTGCTGGATGTGGCACCAGAATGGCAGCCTTCAATTTCCCTTGAAGTAAGGGGATCTTACAAAAGATTTTAGGGATAAAGAAGTTATACACTTGGTAATCTAAATAACAGAGACATTAAATTAAAAATATGTAATACAACTTTGATTGAATTGTGGTTAGTTAACACTTACGTGACCAAGGGGGTGTTCACTCCCCCGTTAGTGACCCCCCCCCCAAGGAACACCATATTCCCGAGGGAATTTTGTACGAAATTTAACAACATGTGAAAGGGTCATAAGACAACCCTAAAGCAGCATAACAAAATGAAATTTGTTATTTCGGCTGCAATTAGGGGCAAACATTGTTTTCAAAACACGCGAAAATGGGCATAAAGACGAGAAAATTCAAATGAACCTTGCGATTACATCAAACTTTTTGAAAACTGATTTTCTGTTGTATCTACTTTAGAGACCCAAATTACATATATTTAACACCAAAACTTGAAGTTTTTTAGTTGGAAAGTTTTAGAATCTGCCATTTTTAAGGGTGATTGCAAAATACACGACATATTCCCAACAATAATTGGGAGGATCCCTAGGAAACCCCCCCCCCCCCCTTGGTACTTAAGAGTTAAAGGGAGAAACAAGATTATATCGAGGGCATATATATATGTGCCCGTTTGATTCATATAGATTAGAAATCAATATTTGTATTTGGCTATACAGAAATGTCTTAAAGTAAAATTAAAATAAAAAGTTGATTTTGTTTGCTTATAGTTCAATAAAAAAACATAAGTTGAACTTTGTATTTGGTCCAATCAATACAAAATACCAAATCACAGTAAGGCTCAGCTTAATCCTTTCAAATGGGGATATTTTTGAGTGGAAAGCCTTTACATATGATCGTAAAACCGATGAAACGTCCTGATGCAGATGTTCAATTGAGCAACAAACCATCGGGCTCGATGGTACGGGTTCCACACCCGAACATTGCACTTTAACGTATTCTTTGGAGTTGGATTACGTCCAGGTGATACCGATGTGTCGGGTGAATTTATTTCTGTCGGAATTGCCTCTGAATACGAGATTGCTCTTCAACTGGAGTATTTCAAAGTATGAAATTGTGTTAATATTATAACTTGAACATGATAATATTCAAATATTCGTACACTAAAAGGGCAATAATTATTTATTATTTCTCAATTATAATCGAGTTGTTTATGTACATAAACAAAGACATGATATTCCTTCTACTAATGAAATTAGAGGAATCAATTCAACATGCGCCGGAATCATATCATTATGTCCATTAAGCAGTAGACATAATAATACTGTTAACATACGTTTATTCAAATAATGAGGATATCATTTTAGTAACTCAATACCACATTTAACGTGTGCATGATTGCACGGTAACTTGCATTACACTGTTTTGTTAGTGTTTTGTTTCTCTTTTTTCGACATTTTCAGTAATTGAAAGAGCCAAGAAAAATTATGAAAAGCTCCATGCAAAATTGTCTTTTACTCAAGAACTATTATTTCAAAACGTGTAGCTAAACCACCCAGCTGCACCAAAGTTTCAATATCGTGAAAAATTGAAGGCGTGTGAAGCGACCTTTAGACAAAGCAATATCTAAATAAAAAACGTGCAGTTTTCTTTTTAATATCCCAACTGCGCCGTGGGAATTGAGATTGTATTAGCTCATAGTGAATTGCCAGTGAATTAGTATAGTATTGCTGTGCAAACACAACCTGTTGTCTTCAAGTAGACAGGGACGAATATTTATTAATCTTTTCCTGGAGACAACCAGCGCACACAAGAGTTGGAAATAAAAACATGTGTCCTTGGTCGGATTCGGAACTCCGTACGGCGCTCTTCCAAATGAGCTATGAAGCCCGGGTTGCTAGAAGAGCGATAGATATCATCTATAGATGTTAGGTTCGAAAGGTGGCCACCGCGATCGCTTTCCTAGCGGGGTGGCATTCAGAATGGCTATCTATATCTTACCAATTAGTATTTGGTTTGAAATTTTAACTTGGTTCTCCAGGTAGACAAGGATGAATATTCATTAATCTTTCCCTTGAGACAGCCAGCGCACACAAGTTTCTTTTTGAAAAAGAAAATCCATGTGCGCTTTGCCGTCCTTCCAACCGGCCACCTCCGTATCACTAGAACGGCACTCTTCCACTCGAGCTTCAGTGGCTACTGTATTTGCGAACGAAAACGAAACAGAACTCCCCATGTGGATTCCAACTCTTTAATTATAATTTACTATTCCGTTCACAACGGTGTAGGCATGCATGACTGAATAAAGCGTGTAATCCAATGGGAGTTCTGTTTCGTTTCGTTTCGCAAAATACAGTAAGCCCTATCAAGCCCGTGTTGGTAGAAGAGCGATAGATATCATATATAGGAGTTAGTTCCGAAAGTGTTGTCAAGGTGTTGCGAAAGTGTTGTCAAGGTGTTGCGTTACCTCGTTTCTCTACTGCAAGATAGACATCAGACTATAATATAGCATAATAGCACCCATGCACCGGGTGGAGTTGACACCTCTTGCTCTCTCGGTCGCCTAGACATCAATTCAGCATACGCGCGCTTTATTCAAAGATCCAACCTGATGGCGCCCTAAGCAATAACAAATAACTATTGAGGTGATGGCAGGGGCGGAACCAAGGGGTGGCGGTCAGCAAGGCGTAATTTTCATTATTCATCATTTCTCTAAAACACACAAGATAATCATCACGCGGAAATGGTGGTCTGGATTACAATCAACAGTCAGACGATAGTTTGATATGAAAGACCATATTGAAGTTTGATACTTAGGAGTAATTCGTTCTACATATGCACAAGATTTTTTTTCATCTAGAGATACAATGCATAAAGCAGGGACCTAATATGCAATGCGGAAATAATTAGTATGGCAATCCGTTTGGTCAAATATTAACGTTGTTTTTTATATCATTTTGTGGTTTTGCAAGATTGCTTTGTATATAAAGTTGTGTGTGTTTGTTTGCTTAAACCAGTATGCAAACCAAAACTGATACGCAAACAAACGCTCAACACAATAAAACATGATATGTAAAAAAAAAGAAACATGCACACACACACAAACACACACACACGCAATTCTCTGAGCAAACAGGATTATATCAAAAACCAACGTTTATGTTTGACCAAATGGCTTGGCATAAATAAATATGTTAACCAATAAGTTGCGAGTATCCATGTCTAAAATGCTAAATTGCAACATTGAATCTTCACTGTTAAAAATGCTCTTTAAGAAACGTCGTTTTAACTGTCAGCAGGGACACGAAAAGTGCAAATAGCTGTAAAATATTAGTACGTCGTTTTGTGCAAATAACTGTAAAAAACGTCATTTTAACTGTTGTGAGTCCCATTTGCCAGCCAAAACGACGGGTTTTTTACTGAACATTTTTAACAGTGTTCTTGTAAGACTTACTTTATTGATATATTTCAGACTTACTACGTATCTATAGACGCTAGGTGTGAAACAGGACAAATCACGGTGTCTTCCGACGGTGTAACACCTATAGATGAGAACGCTACTCTGAGCGAAGACCAATACATGTATATCAAGGATGGATTGCCGTGCGGTGTAAATGCAGGTAATGCTTGTTTTACTATTCTTCGATACGTAGGTGATTGTTTCATTTTGTTTCTATCGTGTTCTCTACGTGATATGAAAGCCCGAGACTTGCATAGACTTACCCCAAGTATAGTGGAAACAAACTTGCGGTTTTAATGTTAGAAGTAATAATGCAGAGTACTACTGCACTAGTATTGATGGTTAAACGGCAGTTTTTGTCTCTATGATTTGAAAGCTGAAATGTGAGGAAGCTAATGAAAATATACGGCCTTTTGTTTGAAAATGTATACTACTAACGAGTAAATCAGGGGGTCCCAAAGACAATTGGAACAAGCATCTTTAAAACGAGGATCCGTTTTCGAAGTATGGCGCGGGTGGAACTTAGTACAGAGGTAATTGTTTATAATTAGAGGGCAAAATGTAACAAGGGTCTGTATGGTATATATCCCTTACGTCCCTAGAACAAAATGACTAGCAACCTGACAAACACCGCACAAAATGAGGTAGCGGTATTTGTGTTGTTATATCTAGGAGCACTTTCCGTAAACACAAGGCGGGTGTCTGCCTCGTGATTTTTTAAAAGTGTCAAAAATGGCATTTAGGGATTTAATGGATATAGGGTCAGCAAAACTTGACCTGAAAGTGAGTCTGTAAGTGAACCGTCACCCAAAGAAAAATGCAATTTCAACAAAATCTAAGCATTCAGGCACTGTCGCCAATGTGTTGTGCACTTGGGCAAGGCACTTTACAGCAGCATATGAGGGAGTCTGGCCCAAACGCCAATGACAGAGATATGGGCACTCCGCCTGCGGGCGCACCATTTGCATCATTGGCGCACCATTTGTACATGGGTCACAAAAAAGTTAATCTGATTATATTTTAATACTTGATAATTATTACCTGAGGTAAGAGGACTCTAAAGGTATGTTTTTTTTTTGTTTAAATGTTACGGAGGGATATATAAGGTAAAAAGAATGTCAAACACCAAATTGGATATGTTGCCCTAAGACCCTATTTTGTCCCATAACATCGGTTAAACTATGCATCAGAGGGTACCAAAATATTCCTTATTTTGACACTTTAAGCTAGATGAACAACCTCTTTCAATTTTATAAAATTGGAGCACTTCTTGCTTTGACCCTGTAAAAATAGAAATGACCCTTTTTTTACCATTTTAGCCAGTTTTACCCTATAACTTCCCAAAGACAATGGGGCATAGATGGTACAAACTATACAATTTTTGAAAATCCTTAGACTAGACGAGAAAATCTGGATACATTTCAAATGCTTGGAGCATTTTAAAAATTTGACCCCTGTGTTAAACTTAAATGGACCACTGGCCATATTGAAAAGTGGTTACCACAATTTGGAGTATACTTACCGTAGCATTGATTTAGGGACCCATACTAAATACCAAAGGTGGTCAACACCTTTTCTGTAGTGAGGGGAGGACAATGATGTTTGATTGGGCCAGCTCGCTCCTCTAGAATCATCAGTTACATTTAATTTAGAAATTTGTATTTGTTCATTGCTATTGTGTGGAGGGTTATTACAATAAGGCAATCTGCTCTTGGCCATTTCTTTTAAAACAGAATTAAGTTTTTACCTTATTTTTCAGGCAAATAGCTATAGTCGTTGTGGATATTAGGATTATGGTCTTGTGTTGGTTATTTTGCTACCGAAATGTTGGGAGGAAAATTTCCATGTTGGCCAACTCATTGTTGCGATGTTGAAGGCTAATTTGTGTTAAAAAACATTGCATTTAAATCGCTGGGTTAACAAAAAAGGTATTTATTAAAGTGCCTATAAAAGAAACGCCGTGACGTGATTGAGACCAAATCGCAAGTACAAAATAATGACATGCGATCTAGAGTAAAGTTTAATTGGAATATTTTTCCATTGGATCTTTATTATCTTTACAGATTACCCGAACAGAATATTAAACTGTAACAATGACGTCGATTTTCAAGTATCAACATCAGTTGTAAATGTTCATTGGAATATATTGGCCCATCTGCACTATTTGTAACCAATGTTCTCTGGGCAATCGAAGAACAGATTGTATCAGAAGGTAAGGAAGAAACCCTTATTGCTAATGTTAGACAAAGTTGACGATCAATAATTAGTCCAAAAGACACAATAGTGAGATGCATATTCCTGTCGGCCCCATGCAATCGAAACAACACTGCGACGTGAAACGATGTAGCATGGTCTGACATTGAGTATTATAAAATATATCACAACTCCCGTACCACTGTGACTTGCACTGCAAGCCGTACGTTGTATTTTTAAGTTAAGGTATTTCAACATTTTTATTAATTTGAAAATATTGGGTTTGTTGAAAACCACAAAACCAACGTGTGACGTTCAAATAAAAAAAAATGCCCAATTCACAATTAGCCAACAATGTTTGTTTGTCCCAAAATCCTCAAGTCTTTTGGTATAAAAATAATTTACAAGATAAATATCATGAATCCCCTCTGAATATTACCTGATCCATTTGACCAGTGATCAGTGCATCCTGATTAAAATTGCTCAAATGCCATCAACAGTACATTGCAGTAAAAATTAAACAATGCAAAAATATTCTTTATATTTGGAAAGAAGTCAATTTAAATTGTTTGTGAAAGTGAGGTACTGATTCGAATTTTGTAGATGTTTCCCCCAAAATTGTTCCACAGCATAGGACCGGATGTTCACACGGATTGATCCGTGAAACCTTCTTATTTCTAGTAAGATTGTAGTTGTTATATTTCTCGTGACATACTTGTGCTAAAATAGCCGTTAAATATACATCGAATTTGTTAATGGAATACTGTACATAAACTATACCAGCTTATTTGTATTTATCGTCCTATTATTTGTTAAGGCGTTATACTGGTAAAATAAATGGGCGACATATATGGCGTTTTAGTAATGGATATTTGATAGTTGTCTCACTGCCCATTTTTACGCTTTATGAATTTATCTAGGTACGTTTTACAGTGTTCCCCCATATTAAGCTTCCATTAATTTATATAAGGCAAACCTAGAGTACAATAGAGGTGAAAGTACATTCCGGAAAAATGTTCTAATTTGTTTAAAACACCAATGTTTCTCGAGATTGTTTTGGATAGATTATCAATAGACATTCCAGAGGTTTTCATCTATTATACACAGAGAAATTGTGTATACTTTACTCTTTAAGATCTGTGTTATCCAATGTTATCCAATATTTCAGTGTCGTTCCCAGTATGATGCATTCATGTGTGAGTGTCGGTGTACCCCATAACATGTAATTTGTTTTAACTGGTGTTTACTGATAATTTATTGGCTTTGAACCAGTTGCTTACTTCTCTAATTCTTCTTGCTGGCAATGGCTTTAGCGAATACAATATTGTGGTGTTGTCAGCAAACAAAATGAAATCTAATACAGATGAAGCGTTACAAATATCGTTAATATAGAGTATAAATAGCAATGGGCCTAATATTGAACCCTGAGGTACACCGCAAATAATATTTCTTAGTTCAGATTCACATGATTGATAATACACATACTGTTTTCTCTTACTTAAGTAGTTTGTAAACCACGTGTAAACAACTCCACGAAACCCATAATGTTCTAGTTAATGTAGTAATATCTTATGATTAATGGTATCAAATGCTTTGGATAAACCCAAAAATATTCCAATTGTAGATTCGTTATTTTCTACTGCTTTGGTAATTTTATCAACCAGTTGAATAATTGCCATGTATGTGGAGTGGTTTGCTCGGAAGCCAAACTGTTTTCCATTTAGTATTTTATGTCTGTCTATAAAATTCATACACCTATTAAAGACTAATCGTTCAAGTATTTTGGAAAAACACGGTAAAACTGACACAGGGCGGTAATTGGAATATATTTCGGTATCATCTTTTTTATAAATTGGTGTAACTTTCGCAACTTTCAGTTTTTCTGGTACTACACGCGTTGATATCGATAAGTTGAATATTTTGGTAAGTGGTCGTACTATTTCATTGGCGACTCTTTTTATGATACGATTACCAATGTCATCATGACCTGCACTTTTGTTTTGATTAAACTTGTCAATTATCTTAATTACCTCGGGTCCTATGTTGCCGACAGCAAGAAACAGCATTGTCCCCATAATCCCAGATTTTACGAGAAGTGGTCAACATTTTGGTATCTGAAGAAAGCTATTATTTTCTCATTTAACCTGTGAAATCTTAGGCCTAAGGATCAAATAGTTTGGAAGTTATGAGCGAAAACGTACCCCATTTTGGTCGACCGATACTTTTACACAGAGGTCAATAGGGCTAGTAAAATAATGTTTTTAGCTCTCACATGAAAACGGATTGAAATATCGGCGCAAAGCTTTACAGAAGGGATTTGGGGGTGAAAGACGTTCTATCAAGATGAAAACGTTATATACTTAATGGGGTCGTCCCCTTTTAAAGGTCCATGGCCCGATCGCTAATAGCCTCGTTCCCAGCACCCCAGATTTTACCGGAAGTGGTCAAAATTTTTGTATCAAAAGAAAGCTACTATTTTTCTCATTTACCTGTGAAATCTTAGGGCTAAAGGATGTTGGTTTGGAAGTTATAAGCGAAAATGTACTCCATTTTGGTCGACCAATATTAATTTTACATAGTACTCTATGGGGCTTACAAAATCACGTTTCTAGCTCTCACATCAAAACGGACTGAAATATCGGCGAGAAACTTTATAGATGGGGTTTTTAGGTGAAGGCCATTCTATCAAGATGAAAACTTTATATACTTAAATCGGACCATCCCCCTTTAATATGTGGTATAATAACCAAAATATAGGCAAAAATGGCACATAGGTTTTATGCAAATTAGCATGTCTTGCAATACTTTTTCTACCTTTTTGATATGCTGTTTGGAAGTGTTTGTACATCAGTACAGCAAGATACAGCAAGAAAACCTTTTTTAACAATTTTGTCCAGGTCATACCGTAAAAAAAAAAAAAAAAAAAAACCCCCCCCCCCCCCACACACACACACACAAATCTTGCGCTGCAGCCCTGTTACCATTCTTTAAATTGAGTTTCAAGTACAATATAAAAGACACCGCCCTACCGACCCTACCTTTTCAGAAGCCTCTATGGTCAATAAACATATTTTGGCCTCATAAAGCGCCTACAACAAGTTTGATATACAAAAATGCAATCGGTTATTACAATATTTGTGATTTCTTTAAATTTCAGACGGCGTGTCATCTACATGGTCAATATATATGGAATATCATAACCTTGGCTACACCACGCACCATACTGAAGCAGGTCTCTCCCTTAAAAATGGTGGTTATTACAGGTCAAAGATTCGCTTGTGTTACCATGATGTATGCTTTCATTCGTTAACCACAAACGGATTTTTCGTAATCTCGCAACCACCTATTGCAGGACCAGTAAGTGTGAATACAAGGATAGAGTCGGATAATATTACATTGATGATATCATTTAAACAATTTCAACATAGCGGCATAAAAGGAATGGCGTGGAACACATTGATGGCTCGATATGAATGGACATTATCAGAAGTCTCTTTGAATGCAGCTGTGTTGTTGCCATGGCAGTCAGTCAGTGATCTTTACTCGAAAAACGGAATGGTGAGTAACATGAGTGCGCAGTGAACAGAGTTATTGACACTAACGTGTTTAAAGATGATGTGACATTCCCTGTGACATTTATTAATGTTGGTGTGAGAGAGAAAGTCTGAAAAACTGATGAGCAAAGCCCCTATGCTCTGCATGGGGAAATGTCTTCTTTTTTTTTTCTTCTTTTTTTGGCTGTAACCTTTGTTTCAAATTAAAAAATACCAACATTCTTATAAAGCATACTTGCAAATGCTACCAGCTGCGCTCTACAGAGAACCCAGCGCCTTACAGCACATACTTAAAATACGAAATTATATACTACATTACATAGAGCATAATAAGGAAGACCAACAAATCCAAAGTTAACAAAATATTTAAACATCAGGAAATAAGTATGTTTTCAGGAGCCGCTTAAAGACACTGGTGGAAGGTGCCTCTCTAATTCCAACATGTAGCTTGTTCCACGGCCAAAGACCAATAACGTTGAATGATCTGTCTCCAAATCTACGCGTGGTGCAAGGAATAACAAGCCACGTAACATCAGAAGAAGACCGTAGCATTCGTCTTGTACCGTCGGAATTAATATCCAACACATTATACGAATTTAGTTCATCAGAAAGTCAGGAACTCATTGGCTAGATCAGCGTCAGAGTTAGCACTGAGAATAGCCCTGGAAGATGAATTCAAAATACCTTTTAGTGTTATGAACATGTCCTTAGTACTACAACAAAGAAATTTGTTAGCAAAAAAGTAATGTTTAGCATCAACAATGAGTTTACTGAGTTTATCTTTCTGAACAATATACGAATTATAGTCGTCATCAGAACGTGATTAACGCTATCTACGCTCAAGAAATAATCTTATTATTTTACCAAGGAAGGCGAATCCTGATGGTGTGCTCCTTAGTGACAATAGGGCAAAATTCATCTAAAACAGAAGATGTATTGGTAGCTCATAATCACAGAATGTAACAGGATCATCACAAACAACAGGCACTGCACAAAGACGATCACTGAGGAGAGAATTGAATTGATCAATGTCAAAATTACGAAAATCTAACCTTCAAAGGAGGTGGTTGAACATACCGAACAGAG
>JAMKCH010011522.1:0-26858 GCA_023653785.1 Ophioderma brevispina
CAGGCCCCAAAAAGTATGTTCAAACTATATTGAATACCACCGCCTGCGGCGATCGATCGACTCTTTGAGTACGTCAAAACAGCTCTAATGTGGCATTCGTATCATGTGACATAGAACAGAGGACGTTTTCCTGTGTGTAGGTTTTTGCAAACAGACCAATCACTTTGTATAAATTTGACAAGGAAAACAAAGGATACTTGAATAGAAAGCGTGCTCAAACGAGAACGTTTCAATGTCCACACTGTCACATTAAAATCATTTTCCTAAATGTTTCCAAAATTTTAGATATTGCAAGTTCATCATTCTCGAAAACCTTCCATGCCGAATCTCGAAGTGTGACTTTGGTCGATTGGCCTGTTCGAAGATTCGTGACGATATGTGGAGGACGGCAAGAAATAGAGAAATAAGATTAAATAGGCTGTGCAAACGGTTAAGGGAATCTACCATGTTGAAAATCAAATCAGAAGAACTCGGGAACAAAATCCACTTATTTTCCAGCATTTTAATGTCATTTTTTACAAGTACTCATAATATCACACCCTAAAAGTATTTTTTGACGTAAAAAGCATACCCTTATTTTGGAATTTTTTACGATTGTGATTTACCCCTAAACAATTGTACGCGGCGTACATCGCCTGATCTTAAAAATAAGACTAATTACGCCCGTTTTTGTACACGGCATGATATCCATCTTTGGAATACAAGTGCCCCCCCCCCCGGGGCAATATAAATAATTCAACTACTTCACAAAAACCTCCTTGGATTTATATTCACTGATAGAATGCACATGTCTTTCATTCATGATCAGTTACTATAACAGAAGTGGTCATTTGGCTACGGTTCAAAGCTCAGGGAAAATTGTTGGTTCTAATACTAATTCTTGTGCAAAGTTTTGTTCATGCATAACAAATACAAATGGTTCTCTTATACAGTTGTACTTTGTTCTGGTGAGTAAGTAAGCACAAGCTTATTATGCTTTGGAAACATTCACTATGAGCTAATTAAACCCTCGGTGGCATACTGGACCCGGGGCAGGGGGTGGGTGGACCCCCAATTCCCCCCAAAAGGGGAAAAAGGTCGACGTTTTTTAATGAATATTTTTGGATAAAAAGGTCCAAAAAGTAGACAAATTTTGAACAAGCAACGCCATTTTTTTGATGAAATGTTCTTTAAAAAGGACCTTTTAGGGGGGGGGGGGGGGGTGGTTAGGTCCACATTAACAAAAAGTTCACTTTTTCTGAAAAAAAAAAAAAAAAGCCACTTTTGAAGTAGTAACCGCACCCCCCCCCCCCAAAAATAAATCCTGCGTACGGCCCAGTGCTTGGTAGATTAGCATGCTTTGCCTCAAGTGATTGGGAGGTCAAACATGAATTAATTGAACTGTTTAGTGCTAGCTTTTCTATATTATGCACCCTCGATGGAGGAAAAGAGACAGAAATTGTTAAAAAAGTGGCATTTTCTTCATGGGTACGGTCACATAACGCAATGTCAAAACTGAGGGTGCTTCTCTCTGCTTATCCTGCCAGGTAATTCTGTGTCGCACACGAAGGAGGAATTTAATTAGTAATATTAAGATCGAAGATCTCGATATAATTCAATGGTATACACTCATCATTAGTTGCTCCGTCGGTTCAGAAAAGTCAAATTAGAGGTAATTTTATTGAGGGGCTACTATATATTTATCATGGACGGACATATAATTAGCATTTCCAGCTATGCCATTAAGTCCAACGACGCGCGCGAATCCCAGATTCTGATTATTAAAATTGCTTGTTTTGTGATAAATAAGCATTCTTAGAATGTCATTCACAAAGGGATGTTACTAGACAATTATCAACCAAATTTGTTCAAAAAAATTTCAAATTTTGAACAAGTGGGAACGTGATCTTCCCCCAAAAAATTGTGCTTGTTCTGGATTAAGTGAAATGATTTCTTCAGCTCTTACAAAAAGGAAACAAGGAATTTCCCAGAAATAGGGCCCCCATTTAAAAAAACATATATATTTATAATGCTTAGGCCTACTAATGATTAATCACAACTGAAGTGAATATCATCTTTATGTAAAAGTTAAAAGGGATGGACCTGTGTGCACTGGAAGGGCACCCCTCTCTGTTTAAAAGTGATAGGCTAGCGGCAAGATCTCCTTTAGCGTTACTAAGGTGATGACGCACCCCTAAAAGTACATTAATTTTGCTAAAATAAATTGTCTAAAAATTAGCAAAATCAGTTCTACGGCTGTTCTCACTTTAGTATGTGCACATTTTCGTGAAAGTGAATTAAATGTCATCGCCTTTTTCACTCTGAAAAGCAGTGACCAAGAGATGTTACACAAGGGGGTGACGCCCATTCAAAAAACCAGTCATCCGTGCTGGGACGATGACATTTTGATATTGCCCGGAATAATTATTAGTTGGGTTGTAACCCACAAATGTCAATTCGATACAAACAATACGCAAAATATCAGGTGTTGGATGTGGGGTGCTATGGGGTGTTAAACTTTGTCCTAAACCCATGGCCCAACAACGAAGAATAAACGTCAGTCGTCTTGATTATTAAATAAAATGCCTCAATGAATACATCTTTTCACCTAAGGCGCGCATTGCAATTATGAGAAAAAGTAATCTGGCACAATGATCAGTGCACTATATTACACCTGGCCACCTCTAAACACATTACATCAATTTGTATCACTACCGGTAGTGTGATATGCAAAGCGGCACCACAGTATGTGGCAGAAGAAGCGGAGGGCAGCCATGGCTTTTCTAGTGTTGGTACTCTAGTTTTCTTTGTGGTCGGCCACAAAAACATGCGAGACGATGAATTTCTAAAGATGACGTAACGTTTTGCCTCTATATCTATATAGAACCTCTTTGTGGTATTCCACGTTCCATGACTCCAGCCAATAATGGTGCTATTGATAAGTAAATCCGTTCGTTATGAATAGGATGAATAGGACAAACGGACTTAAGGATCTCTGGGACTGCCAAAAACCATTGTATTGTCCATGACTTTAAAACGCTTGGAATTGGTTTCACCGCCCGATTAGATTGAGCAAACAGGGGGCCTCATTCCGACGAAAAAAAAACTCAAACTGTCCTGCTGGAGTTAATAACTTTGACGTATATTTCATCATTTATTCAAAAAGGAAACGAGATGAGCAAAAATTCATGAAAGAAGGTGATTGGCACGCATGACCTAACACATCGTGGTGAAGAACAAACACACATAAACATTAAGTTTTTTTTTTTCAATTAATATTGACCTCTTTTCTATTCAATTAAAAGTTTGTTCGGACCGGTTTACCTGCATTCATATAGGTGACTGATTTCGGATTTCTGCCTATGAAAGCAATAAATGCATGAAATGGGGTTACGCGGCAAGTTACGGGTTTGGTTCTGCCAGGAAAGATGTTAGGTCACAGTGGCCAAAACAATTTTTTTTTGTTTTTCTCATGGCTTGTTAACCTTCGTTTCCTTTCGAATAAGGATTGAAATATAGGGGGTCAAAGAAAAATTGAACCACGGTAGAACCTCTAACTTTATTTATTCGGGAAAAAAGCTGTGAGAAGAGGACAGATAATTGTGTCCACGTCATGAAAAATGCTTCAATGAATCGGGGTGATGATATAACACCCGCAATCTTTTCAATTGCATGGATGTGATAACAATAGCTCTTGCAGTTACCCGATGAAAAAGGAATCTGTGAAGCGTGGGTCTTCTACATACCGAGAGGGATTTACTTATCAATCGCCCCCATTATTTGCTGGCGTCAATGAAAAAAACACACTTTTCCCAATTTTTTTTTTTGGTGTACATCCCGTAGTCAATGATATTCAGGACATAAATTTAGATGAAATGTTAATTCATTTTATCGAGAATGTGCACATAATAGAAGTGAGAACACACGTAGAACTGGTTTCTTAATTTTAGGAATTATTTTGGAAGAAAGATTATTAATTGCCAGGGGGCGCCACCTTGGTCCTTACCGAGAATCTTTTTCGCTTTGGCTTATCTATCTAGCCTATGATTGGGCCAGACTCAATCAAATAAGATTATTTGGTATGGGATCGCTTCATATCTCGACAGCGAGTCTGTTTACCTTCGCAAAATTGAAGAAATGCCGGGTCATATTAAACTACAGTGTGTCCATGTGACTGTGTGTCTTACCACCCATCTAGTCATTGTGTTCGCCACATTGAGTGCTGTACGCCACCACTGTTTCAGCAATGTACCCAAAACAGCCTTGTCTACAAGGCACGGTTTTCGATACATGTTGACATAGTAGCTTGGACACTCGAAATGGGGGACACTCAATTTTTCACACCGGTACCCATTTTACAACTGGGTAGATAGAGGAGGAGCAGACTATCATAGGGGCCTTATTTAAGGCATTCGTTTACCTCCCACTACAGAAACGGTTGACACCTTTGGTAGTAGTATGGACCATCTACATCAATGCTAGGTAAGGTAGGGTAGAGTACTCTCAAATGTGGGATCACGTTGTCAATATGGCCAATTAAGTTTACACAGGGGTCAAACTTTTAAAATGCCCAAATCATGTGGAAATGTATGCAATATTCTCCGGCAAAGTGTTCAAAAAGTGTAAAAAAAATGTATAGTTTGTACCACCTACGGACATGGTTTTTGATTTATAAGGTAAACTGGCTAATGGTAAAAAAGGTCCATTGCAATTTGTACAGGGGTACACATGAAAGTTTATCTGATTATATTTTTAATACTTGCAGTTATTGCCTGAGGTTAGAGGGACTTCATGAAAAGGTATAGTTTGTATTATGTTTAAAACGCCTTACTTACGGCGATAAGGGTCAAAGAAGGTACAACACCAATTGGGGATGTTGACCTAGACCATTTTGGTCCCATAACATGGTAACTAGTGATGCAGATGGTACAAACTATTCCTTATTTTGACTCAGTAAGCTAGATGAAACAACTTCTATTCATTTTCAACAAAATTGGAGCAACTTCCGATTTGACCCCTGTACATAATAGAAATTGACCTTTTTACAATTTAGCCATTTTTACCCTTATAACTCCAAAACCATTGTTCATAGTTGTACAAACTAACATTTTTGGAATCCTATGACTAGACGGACAATATTGGCATACATTTCAACATGCTTGCGCATTTTAAAAAGTTTGACCCCTGTGTAAAACTTAAATTGGCCACTATGAAAAAGTGACACACAATTTGGAGAGTACTACCTACCTAGCGGTGATATAGAGGGTCATATTAACTATCAAAGGTGTCAAAACTTTTCGTAGTGAGGGGGGTAAACGATGATGCTTGACCTAGGTCCTAGCCACCACTAGAGAGGAATAATGAGGAAAGAGCCTTACTCAGGGTTGATGAAACACGTTGCCACAGCGGGGTTCGAACTACATACTTTGGACATGCGAGTTGGATGCTTTATCCACTCGACCACAAGTGCCCTTATTAACAAGTGCCTTGTTTGCTTGTTTTTTGTTGCTTCTTACACCAAGTCATGTAATGGGCTTTGTGGTGTTGTCAGGATTAGTTCAGCTAGGGATTATCCGGGGCCGTGTGTACCCATGATACGGACGCTCCTAACATGGCCCGCTCTTTGAGGCTGGGGCGGATTGGGAGCAGTCAGGGTTTACACCCTTACTCTTATTCGCCACTGACTTGCGATGTACATGTTTACAGTTGGACTCTCTGTACACGGGACCGACGGTGCTTAACGTCCCCTCCGAAGGACGGGATGCTTTAATGATCCATTTGCCCAATTCCAAGTGGACCATGGAGGAGGCGGTAATTCTGTATTTAATCAATAGCGCTGGTATACAGATCAAATCAGAATGGTTAGTACCCGAATAAATCCCAGCAAATAACCCCACCGGGATTCGACCAGGGAATTTTGAGGTAAATTTGCGCCAGAGGCAAGCACCCTAACCGCTAATTCAAAACCTTTTCAAAATATTCATATTTTTTTTATGTAATTAAAAATATGATTTACTATTTTCATTATGAATGATAGGAAATTGGCATGCATGCTTCTACGCATATAGATAGGACTATATTATTAAGGTCTATTTATCCCAGATATAGAGTGCCATAGGGCCTACAATTTCATTAAGTGGCACTAACTCAATTCAGCAGTAGATGCAGCACGTTTATGTCATTTAGTCTCCTAATGTTAAAAAATGCAGCACTATGTCTCTGAGCCTCATCAGTAGTCGATAGTAGCACTAATATGTCATCCATGCCTCCATCAGTAGTAGATAGAAAACTGGTATGCATCCATGCCTCCATCAGTCGTAGATAGCAGCCACTGGTTATGTCACCAGGCCTACACCGTAGTAGATAGCAGCACTATAGGTCATCTAGGCCCTCCATCAGTAGTAGATAGAAACACTAGTATGTCATCCCTGCCTCCATCAGTCGTAGATAGCCAGCACTAGTATGTCATTCATGCCTCCAATCAGTAGATAGCAGCACTAGTATGTCATCATTGCCCTCCATCAGTAGTAGATAGCCAGCACTAGTAGGCCCATCCGCTGATTCCCCACAGTAGTATCTAGATAGAAGCACAGTAGGTCATCCCATGCTCCACCAGTAGTAGATAGCAGCACTAGTATGTCATCCATGCCTCCATCAGTAGTAGATAGCAGCACTAATATATCATTCATGCCTCCACCAGTAGTAGGATAGAGCACTAGTAGGTAATCCATGCCTCCATCAGTAGTAGATAGCCAATTAGTATGTCATCATTGCCTCTATCAGTAGTAGATAGGAGCACTAGTATGTCATCCATGCTTCCATCGGTAGTAGATAGCAGCATAAAATGTGATTCCATGGCTCCATCAGTAGTAGATAGCAGCGATATAGTCATTCCATGCATCCATCAGTGTAGATAGCAGCAATAGGATGTAATCACTTGCCTCAGCAGGTAGTAGATATCAAGCACTAGAGGTCATAACCATGCTCCATCAGTAGTAGCTAGCAGCAATAGTATGCATCCATGCCTCCATCCAGTAGTAGTATCAGCAATAGTATGTATCCATGGCTCCATCAGTAGTAGATAGCAGCACTAGTATGTCATCCATGCATCCATCAGTAGTAGATAGCCTATAGTATGTCATTCCCGCTCCCATCAGTAGTAGATATCAGCACTAATAGTATGTGATACATGACTCAGCAGTAGTAGGTAGCAGCACTAGTATGTCACCCATGCCTCCATCAGTAGTAGATAGCAGCAATAGTATGTCATCCATGTCATCCATCAGTAGTAGATAGAGGCAATGCTGACATACTAGTGTGCTATCAGTAGTGGATAGCAGCACTAGTATGTCATCCATGCTTCCATCGGTAGTAGTAAGCAGCACTAGAATGTTATCCATGGCTCCCATCAGTAGTAGATCGCAGCACTAAGTACTAGTATGAAGGCATGGCTTCCATCAGTCTAGATAGCAGCGCTTAATATGTAATACATGCCTCCATCAGTATGATAGACAGGCACTAGGTATTTCAATCCATGCCTCACCCAGTAGTAGATATCAACACTAGTATGTCATCCATGCCTCCACCAGTAGTAGTAGCAGCAATAGTATGTCATCCATGCCTCAATCAGAGTAGATAGCAGCACTAGTATGTAATCCATGCCTCCATCAGAGTAGTAGGCCAGCCCCTTAAAATGTCATCCATGCCTCATCAGTAGTAGATAGCAGCCCTAGTATGTCATCCATGCCCCATTTCAGTAGTAGATTAGCAGAAAATAGTATGTCATCATTGACTCACAGTAGTAGATAGCAGCATATAGTGCAGTCACAATTCATTTTCTGAAATAGGCGTCTAAATACGCGCAGAGAGAGTTGCGGCGTTGGTACGCGCCAGGCATGTTTTTTCCTGTACGCTGTGTGTCATTGTCTGTCTGGCGGGAATGCTGGCGTAGTCTTGCCTAGAGAACGGACTTATGACGGAAGTGATCGTATGTCATCCATGCCTCTATTCAGGTATAGTAGGATACAGCACTAGATGTCATCCATGATTCCATTTTTTTGACGGTAGTAGATTAGCAGCAAATAGGAATGTTATCCATGGCTCAATCAGTCGTAGATAGCAAGCAATAGTATGGCATCATGGTCATCAGTAGTACGAAGCAGCACTTAATATGGGATCCATGCCTCCATCAGTAGTAGATAGAAACACTAGTATGTCATCCATTGCCTCCATGTCCAGTAGTAGCATACAACACTAGTTCATCATGGCTCCATCAGTAGTAGATAGCAGCACTAGCTATGTCATCCTGCCTCACAGTAGTAGATCGCAGCACTAGTATGTCATCCATTCCCATAGTTAGTAGATAGCAGCACTAATATGTCATCCATGCCTCAATCAGTAGTAGATAGCAGCCCTAGTATGTAATTTTCATATCTACCTCTATTTTTTCACCAAAATTCCTTCTTTTTTTAATCATAGAAAAGTGAACGAAAATATGCAGACCAGATTATGAAGAAAATTCAACGGCATCACAGTTTGAGTAGTAAACAAGTCAGGGTCAAATTTTGTGGGTTTTTTTTCATGCACATTTTGTTTTATTCACTCTGAAGTGTTGAAATATAAAGATGAACTTATTAAAGAGAGCCTGTCACCCATAAAACAGTTTATTTATCTAAAAATGGTCATTTGCCACAGTTCAGCACAAGTAGAGTTTCATGAGTGTATTGGAATAAGTGATAGAAAATTCAAGTATTTGTTAATAATTAGCATTATGTTATTCATATTAGTAATTGAGTAAGATAAAATTTAATACTTGTGTTAATTGTAAAACAAATGGACGTCATGTTATTTATCGTGGAATTTGGCCATATGTTTTTTTTTATAAAAGGGAAGAAAATGCATTTGAAACAAAGTGTATTTGGACAGTTTGTAGTGTGACTGGAGGTGTTGTGACTTGTGGTGACAACAAGAGATATTGATCAGGTGCCTTAGCAACATGCCCAACTAACCTACATATAGTGTGCAGCAGTAAATAGATTGATAGAGACTGTAAGGTAGATTTCTAGCTTCATGGATTGGATGGATCATACAAAAGGTTAGATGGTCAGTGTTATTAGAAATTCAAGTACAGCTCACCAACATATAATGCAGTAAGACCAATGGGGAGGCGGTAATTGATTCTGTTTTTTGACTTTCTTTGTCAAACTGTTTCCCATAGATTGGTTTAAAGGGGGATGACCCGTTTAAGTCTAATATTTTTTTTCATCTTGGATGGATGGCCTTCACCACCAAACCCCCGTGCCTTTTTGCTTTCCTCTTTCATTTTCTTTTCTGGCTTGGCAGCTATTCATTTAGTCTATCTGTTGTCATTATAGCTCATATGTTCTTTGACTTTTCATACTTTGCCTTTTTAACTTATTTCAATTTTGTTTAGTTTTGTCAATTAAGGACAGTTGTTAGCCATGTTTTCTTTCCATAGAGTTTTAGCACTTGAAAATCGCATACATTTCCATTCAGGCCAGAAAAGCATTTCATAATGTTTTATCCCAATATTTCACATGCCCTTATATACTTTTAACTTTTTATTCCTGAACACTCCATACGTCTCACCCTTACGGATTATTCTGAGAAACTTTGGTAGGGCAGTTCAAAGATTGTTCATCTCTTATCATTGCTTATTAAGAAACATTAAAAGTAATTTATATGAAAATACTTGAAATTTTCAAGTTAATGATGTTCAATCAGGCAAGCTCTGATTCGGGCTGTGTTTGTCTTACGATGTTCATTTCTACAAAGCTATTAAGAAAACATTTCATTTATTCTAAAGAAAATACTGAATGTTCAAGTTAATGAAGGTTCAATCACATGATAGGTCTCTGACAATTTGCTCATTCCATTGCTTGGAGCTGGTGCAAAATGATTGGGGGGCAACCTAGGTATTGATATGTCTGATTGCTAATCCTTCAGAACATATCATGCAGAGATGACTTTGTTGGCTCCTGATGGACTTGATTCTTGAATCCAAAAAAAAAAACTCTTGGGGTACTAGCTAACGGCGAGCAATGCTGATACACAGTCCTTCAATCACTCTTCTTTATTGTTTGTCCCTGTTCAATGTATGAGCCACTTTGGTAACCGTTCAGGTGGGAGCAAGAGTTCCCCTCTTAAAATTCTATAAATGCTTTTGAGATAAAAGTCAGACGTAAAAATGGTATTCATGTCAAACAACCCGCCATTTTTTTTTCTGACTCGGTTGCCCTGTGACCCGTATATTTTTAAACCTGGTGAGCAGGATATCTGTTGCACCCTACTGGGAACTGCCTCACAGAAACGCCCAGGCTGGCTATGCGCCGAGCCACTCTACTTAGGTTAGAATACATCGTCATGTGAGTCGTAACTAAAGCCAAAGCGTATCTACAATTTTTCATTCATGATTTTACAGGAAAGCATTTTTTGTGTTTCATTCTTTTGTGCTTTTCAAATGAAAATCATTCTTACACATGGAGTAAAATATATTTTTTTTAAAATATCTTATAAATATTAATTTCGGCCACTGAAGTTGCCTAATTAAGAAGTAATTGGCTAATAAAATGGAGTAACTAACACAAATGAATTCCCGTGTCATGCAACAAAGTCGTATCTACACCTAAGTTAGGGCCTAATTAGCCAAGAACTATCAATAAGTGGAGCCTTAATCCTTGAATATGGTTAAATTAAATGCGTATTCAGTTACTTTGTATAATTAATAAGCTCTTGGGGGCGTAAATCTGATTGGAAAACGGTCGTACCTACATTTGTTATATGTTTTTAAGGTTTTTTGTGCCAAATTAGCATAAAATTTGGTAAAAAATGAAATTGCTCTTTTCACAAAATATTTTGGGGGGAGATTTTGTACTTATACAACCTTTTTAAAAATCATCGATTTACAAGAAATAAAACTTGGTATCTACACACATGATTTCCCTGTCGTGCAACAAAGTCGTCATCACCATTTACGACTTTGTGCACTCAACAGAAATTCAATTTTGAGTGCAAACAAGTCTAGTCTACACCTAATAGGCTATTTAGCTAATAACTCTGCAATAAATAGAGACTGTCACCTGAAATGTATTATCAAATTAAGAGTAATGATCTATTTTTTCATATTAATAAATAACCAATTTCGCCAAAAATGTCAGTTACGACTTTGTTGTACTCACATGATCGACATGTACTACTCTCTAAATGTAAAGAGTGCAAATAGAGTGTAAACCACTCAAAAATGTTGCATTTGGCTGGTTATCCCTCCAAAAGAGAGACGCACACTGAACTTCACTCCAAAAATGAAAAAGAGTGCGACCAGAACACCACTCCCAAATTGTTGTCCTCCATTAAACTCTTCGAAGAGTGGACGTTCACTCGTTTGAAGTGAGGTCACTCCTTTTTGAGTGTACATTTAACTATTTTACTCTTCTACCAAATATTCACTCAAAAGAGTAAAAGTTCACTATTTTTACTCTACTCGTTCTACTAACTATTCACTCAAAAAGAGTATAGTTCACTTTAACGAGTGAAATGTCCCCTCTTTAAAGAGTGAAATGGAGAACAACACTTTTGTGAGTGGTTTCCCCTCGCACTCGTTTTCATCTTTTTGGATTGAAGTTCAGTGTTCTCTCTGTTTTTTTGGAGTGGATTAACCAACACATGCAACTATTTTGCGTTGGTTTACATTCTTTTTCGAGTGAATTAAGGATGCCTCTTTTTCACCTCTTTTTACATTTAGAGAGGATGTTCAGAATTTATTATGGATATCCCCATACTTTCCTTAACCTCATATAATGTATTTTCTATTTCCACAAATCCTGAGGTTTCAGCACTATTTGATAATAGTGGTTTCAGTAGCACTATTTGGATAATACAATGGATATATAAAACCCTTTTGAACAGGCTTTTTAAAAGAATTATGTTTGAACATGAAAATCAGTTCTTGAACAATTGTGGTATTATACATGTATGTTTTCAATTTATTTTGTCACATAAAGGTTGGACTTAAGAACTTACTATTTTACTGTAAATAAGGAAATGGTTTTGTGAATTTGGAATTGTAACCCCGGGATTGTAACACTATGTGAATGGAGTCAGCTGAGCCTAGGGCCAAATGGTTGCATTTTCAGTTACTATTCTCTATATCAAATGCCAACACGTATCATTCTTTTCTTTCATTGGTAACTCCTTCAAAAATATCGGCTCCAAATCTGTCAGAAAACTATCCTGCTAGACAAATTATTCACCAACCTAAGAAAATAACAATTCATCACTGCCCTTAAAGACAGTGAAATTTTTGTACACAAATTCATGGCTGATCCAGGATTTTGAAAAATGTCAAAATTACCTGGGGGCTGAAAGGCTGTAACTGGTCTAAAATAGGCTCAAAAGGGCTGATTTTTGCAAGACTTGCAGAATTACCGGGGGGCGCGTTGCCCCCCTCCCCCCCCCTCCTTGGATCCGCCGCCTGAAAATCCAGTCCCCCACTGCTTAAATAGGTAGTCAGTATTTGAAAATTGGGGGGACAAGAAGTAGAAATTATATTGTTATTTAAACTTTTCAACAATTGCTCTTCTACAACCATCTGTATCATTTTGTATAGCTCTTAACAACAATAATGGGAAATTTGTTTGCAGTCTGACCTCAGAGATTTCGATTATTATTTTTTTGTGTAATAATGACAATATTCAACTAGAACTAAAGAATATAGTAACCTAAATGCACAATTCGAATTTGAGATGAAATCGGATTTTTCTTTTGATGGCAGTAACATTTTTTGTGTAGTATTACGTCCCATATGATAACTGTGTATACAAAATTTCCGGTCCGGAACTTTATAACAAGTTGTGTAATTTTCTATATGAAGGAATTCCGATTTAAGCTTAGCAATTTCCACAGTGATAGTTTATGGACAACATTAATGAACATGCAACAAACACGATATTTTGGAAATTGAGGCGCCTCCTCGGAAATCTCTGAGTTCGCCTTTAGTGCAGGCGGAATGTAAATTTCTTGCAGAAATTTTGTTAAAGGAAATTGTTGAGCTTGATTTCACATCATTGGATATCTAGTTTTAAGATTATTATGTTTGTATTTTTTTTTTTTCAATGCTTAAAGTGGGTCAAATCCAAGATGGTGCCCGCCAAGGGTATAATAGGGCTATTTCACCAAATACTTCATAGTCCATTAGCCGGGGGATGCCCTGTGACCTTCCTAACGCAGAGATCCCCTCCATGAGTGCCATCCTTTGTTTGGAAGACCCGTCCGATTGATATTTTACCTGTGCCAGGAAATTGCTGTATGGATTCTTTCTTTATAGCACATTTGAATCAAAATGGCCGTCCAATCAAAATCAATTTTGTCTATATCTTGGTCTCTGGACTCATAGAGGCAAAATTCGGGTGCCTATATATCCTGGTTGCATGCAGTGGTAAGGATCTATTAAGGTGCGACAGAGATTTCCCATATCAAGGTGTCCTAAAAAAATCGTAAGTAGTGAGTTTTGCCCTAATGTTATATATTTCCGTAAAATATTCCATCTGAAAGGATAGCTGAGAAATGCTTCTTTGTAACCAAATTGGTGAAATTTTTAATTTGGTATAGGAGCAAATACGAAATTCGCTATGTTTTCTATTGAAATCAAGCAACACCAAATCCACATTTTTTTTCTCTTTTAAAGACATTCTGTGGCCAAATACAATGTAAGAAATCTATTGGAGTGTCTAATCTATATAAAATTACTATTATTACGCAATATGTGGGTGCCTCAAAATCTCTCGTTGCACCTTTAGAACAATTGATAACAACATTGGAACACTTGGTTATGGCAGCCAACCTTTTAATTTCAAGATGGCCACCAAGCAAAATAGATTTGCCTGCCAATAACAGGTCTGGGATATGCATAGTAGTGTATTACCTATATACAGAGGTTTTCCATTCCAAACGATTTACAGAGTTTCCCTTCCAAAATAAAAGATTAAAATGTACATTAAAAGATAAGTTCGTCTTTGACCTGTGTCTGATATTTTTTTAAACATGCTCACATTTCAGAATGGCAGCCATATGACCGCCTTCAAGTTCAAGTCCAAAACTTTAGGCTGTATTTAGTACAAACGATACCTTTTTGTAATCTTATGATCAGAAGAGACAAATAATATGGTAAAACTTTTCAACAATGATTGAATGGTCAATTTAATTTTTCCCCCCTGTGTAACCTTGTTTATCCCCTACCTGGCTATAGCTACCATTCCAGAAATGCTTCACATCAATTTTTGTGTAGGACATGGTATACTGATGCTGCATAATAAATGTCGTTTTCCCCTTTAAGGATACCGAAAATTTGCTCGGCTCATTGCCTATAAACCGGAGAGTGCAAATAGGGCACTTTGTTAAGGAATCAAAGATGAATCAAGCTGCGCTGTCATAGTTTTTCACTAACATTTAATCAACAATTGAAATACAAAATGAGACATACATAACTAGAAATTAAAAAACACTTGGATAAAACTCTTTGTCACATGATTATCATGTTATACAACATTTCCCCTCAATATGTCTGGAGAGTTCTCTTGTTTTTAGTACCTTTTCATTTTTGCAAACCTTGGCATATTTCAAATATTAGATTGTGACTCTCTAAATCCATCCAAAAATGGTCAATGAATTCAGAACTTATACAACTTGTTATGGTCCCTGCAAACTTAATTTATGTGAAGATTGACCTTCCTTCCTCCAAAATAAGCATCACTCTTTTTGCTTTGTATCAATTCCTATCAGGCATAATTTTTGAAATTTGCCATTAAACACCCAATACAAATGCTGCTTACCAAACATACACTCAGGTTAAGTAGTTTCAAGCTCCACTAACTGACAAAATATTTTTTAACTGTTTATGGAAAATTACAATTTATAAATTAATACTTAAAAAACTGTTTGATGAAATACTAATAAACAAAATTAATTAATGTTTTATTTTTTTTATTTTTTTTACAATAATTTACAAAATACCATTCATGAATTGATGTAAAATCGTTATCTATCCATGATTTGGCATCACTTTTGTACAATACAAAATTTTTCCTAGCCCACATAATTCAAATATCATCTTCAAAATTTCACTTTGCTGCAATTCTGAGTCAGGTGTGCTAGCATGGAGACAGCTGTGGGGTGTTGTCGGCCACAGGTCCAGTACAAAATATTCCTTACCCAAAATTTGTATTAATTTTGTGATTAACAAACACCCACTAATCCTCATCCTACTATGTATTTTTATGCCAAACCCTGGGTGCCATATTAATTAGGCCAGTGGTTCTCAATAGGCGGCCCCGCGGGCCAAATCAAGCCTCCAACCGTGATTTTTGGCCCGCTTGCTCTAGAACTATAAAAGGAAACTAAGAAATTCAGGTGCATTTTGGCCCTCAATAATGGGAACTTTCATTCAAAAGTTTGGATGTCGTCTGTCTTGGCCCTTCAGCTAATATTGAGAACCCTGATTAGGCTTTCTAACAATATGCCAAACATTGTCTAAATATCATATACCTTTTTGTGATCCGCTCAAATCTCATAGCACAGGCATGTTTTGCTAGCAAAATGCGGCGCCCATCATGAGCATAGCAGATTACCAATTTGCATAGTGGAAGTGCACTCTAACCATATCTTTGCCAAGACATCAAGTGATGACATCATGTATCTTTTTTTTTCAGACGCGTAAGATGAAAACCACTTGTGCATTTCTATGGGCAGCTGGCTATCACATGTCTGATTGCATAGCAAATCATCATGGGTCAACCACTGATATGTTTACATAGGGATGATGGAATTATTTTGGCGATATGAGTTTTTGGCAGGCATTTTTTTTGCAAGTTATAAAATTGACATTAAATTTGCAAACCTGATGTGATGTAATGATTCGACGCTTGTTTTCTTATGGTTAATTTGGTACTACATTTGGTATGTAAAGGGTGACTCTCAAAGGTTCATAAATAGCACTTGTTTCAATAGAAATCAGTTGCAACTGGAAAGATCCAGAAGAACCAGTGAGAAACCAGGGTTTCTTGTTTATCTTGTATTGTAGCGGTGTATACGATTGGTCATATGGAATCACAATAGCCATGGTACAACAGCGTTTAATGCATTGGGCGTTGTGACAATGCGAAGTGGTACAAATCATGCATTTCAGGCCTACTTTGTAAGCTGAATCGCCGTTTGTAATGCAATAAGATCCATTAAGGAAGGTATGCTCTCGATGTGCTATTGTGCAGAAACAAAAGAAAAACAACACCACACAAGACAGAAAATCAAACAAAGCACGCTTTTCGATGGGGATGATTACAATAGCAGGCAATTTCAAAACATGTTTTTTTTTTGTTTTCTTTTTTACTGTCCATTCACCTTTTATACTTGCCAGATTTTTTTTATCTATTCAGAATGCTTACTATGCATTAATATCACACCCTGAAGTGATACAACCCAAAATGCCAGCTTATGTACAAACGATGATTTAATATTTTAATGTTCTGGCCGGACAGGAATACATGCAGATTTCACAGGCCAGCATCACCCATCTAATCTTTTGTTAAATATCTATTGTACTATGCAGGCTTGAGGCTGTCCAAAATAATTAGTACTGACGATCCTAATTATTTTTCCCAATCATTTCAAAACTTTGAATGTACTCTTCTTTGGCAACAGTTGAGATTTTCCAAGGTAAGACACTTTCAAAAACCAGAAATAGTGCTGAACATTAATTTTAAAAACAAGACCACTGTCAACTGAAGTTTTGTTCATGCTTCTTTATTTTTGTGTCAAACAGAGGACCTCATGACGCCCAGTTCTTACCTCAAATTCAACTCCCTGTAGACCCATTCCTCAGTGATCATGCCATCCTTTTAATGACACGGTTATGTCCATCTCTTTGTTGTAATCAAAGTGATAGAGGCTCCATACAGCTAAAAAATCTTTACTTTAAATTCTCATACAATGCACCAAAGGCGATCTCGTTCCCACTTACTTGAGGCAGACTTATTATTTGAATCTAGTCAGGCTCGAAGATGTCTTTCAAAGCAAAGGCCTGTTCTGGTTTTTAGATCTACAAGATTTGACCCCTACCTACTTCTTTAATTTCTTTGATTCAACTAGCACTATTGCAGAGTTCTAGGCTTTGCACCAATCTTCAAGGACTTCCTCTTTCTTCAATTCTTCTAGTTTATTTCACTTCCATCTCCAAGTCTTTGGAATGATATCCCATCTAATTTGCGTGCTGTCAATAATCTTTAAAACTTTAAACAGTGATGTAAGATCACACTTTTTTAGTTACTACTTTAAATATTGTTAAAAAAATGTAGTGTTTTTGTAATTTTATGTCCATTTTGGAAACCACTTTGATATAGACAAGGGTATTGTGTGCTTTTCCAAATCAGTTTAACAGTTGACTGATTTTGTTTCCATATGGCATGAATTTTGCCTTGCTCTTCTTTGGTTCCTCTTACTCATCTGCTTGTTGTGCATGTATCTTTGTTTTCTCTTTGGATATGAGAGCACCCCTGTGATCGGGTTTATACAACCCACTCTCTTATCCAGAATTACTTGCTTTTGCTTTGTCATTTTTTTGTATGTCTTAGATATATTTATCATATTTCTGTTTCTCTATTTGCAAGTATTCAATAAAATATTATTATTATTATTATATCTTGAGTGCACTACTTTCTTGCATGGCAAAAGGAAATGAAATGGAGGAAACACTGCTTTAAAAGTCTGAAAATGCACTAGTTAATATATTAAAAAACAAATACTGCAAGTAAACTTGCATCTCCCCCTGGCAAGTGGCGTCCTATAGACATGACATCAGATGACCTTTGACCTTGTTCCATGACCTCTGACATTCATCCACACATGTGAAGGGAACCCTACTGCCCACCTGAAACCCCCAGTCTGGTGTAAATCTGATTTAAACTGTTGAAGGAGACATGATGGGAAATGGTTGGTAAAATTGATTAAATGTGGTGCATATGCCTTGGACACTGACCTTCTTGATGAATTTAAAGGATACCTAGGAGCCAGGAAGCAATTAGTTTACGTACTGGCATATTTTCACAGGAAAGGTAATAATGATTTAAGCCTAATGAGCAGCAATCTACAAGATCTATATCTAAATCTGCAAGACATTTTTGTTCAAACAAAGAATGGAAAATCTTGTAATTTGTAAACAAAATGACAGGTTAATGGTCACATAACAGAACAAAATCCATTCCTCCCTCTTCAATCCAATGTGTACTAATAGAGTTATGTCAACTACACAAAATAATACAGCTATATACATGCACGCACATAATTCTGTGTATTTCAACATTTTAACAATTGTAAATTGGTAGAAACTACAAAATTTAATTGAAAAGTAATATTTGAATAGACTGGAAGCTGCCTAATGAGTTGGCACTTGGAATGTACACACACTGACCAAAAGTATTGCAACATGCAGACAAAAGTATTTATAACCACAAATGACTTCAAATCGTACCCCAGAGTTTTTGACTACATAAGTAAGGCCAAATTGTTCTTCTCAAAAATCATGTTTGAAAATAACAATCCTGCGGGCATTTAATACAGGATGTGTTATAAGAACTATTGGAACAATTTGAAATCAATTTGTGATTATGAATTTTTTTCAGCATGTTGTAATACTTTTGGCCAATACATTTATAAGGCTGGTGCTTGGCATGCCACTTGATATCACCTCACTATAAAAGGTGAATTAAGCTAGTTTCCACATGAAATTTCACATTCAAAGTCACTTTCAATTTTTTATTCTGAACATTTGTTGCTTACCATACACAGAACCCTGTGGAACCCTGGTAAATAAATTTCAATGGATTTTTTTTGCAAGTTGATTATTATTAAACAGAGGGTTGAAGGAGGTAAGGTGATGAATTCTAGCAAATCCCAAATATGGTACGCGCTGCCAACTATTGCCTCGAAGAAGCCATGTTTTCCGATGCATCATGGGAAAAAGTTGACAACCAGAGCCTGCATAAAACAATTATTACACAGGAACACATCACTGATCATTATAATGGTCAGTTGCATGCAAATGCACACTAAAATGGCTATTTACAATAAGTGCTTTATTTCAATCACAAGAACTTTTTTGTTGAGTTGTTTTCAACATAATAATCACACTACTTGACGATGATTGTTACTCCAATGGAAGTTGGATGGTGATATCGACCTTTGCGGTCGAAATACTAAAATTGGACTGGCAAGTGTGACCGCTGGTGGCACACCGTATTGTGAATTGTGAGAACAGGGGAGGGCGGCCAAGAAATCCAAATTTCAGACGTCGCCATTGGTTTCACACGTAAAAGTGAAATCTTGACGAAAAATTCTGAATTTTTTATATGTTGTCAAGGAATATTTTCTTATTCCAAAACCGTTGGAGTTGAAGAATCAACTCCACTGGAAGGCCTGGTTATTTCAGATTTTTTTTGGTATGAATAACGAACGAGGACAAGGTCGTATGTGGGTCATGGGAACACCCATGGCCGACCCATATCAAAGCACCCAAAATGGTTTGTAGTTGCACTCAGTATTGCTGTATTTTCTTTTGACATTTTTGGTGAGTTGCTATAATGAATGAGGCTTGGCCGCCACCGCCTGTGCGAGAATTTAGATTAGACTCCAGGTGATGTATCAATTGATGCACAAAACTTTTGAAAGTCTTCCTACACAATCTGCCAATAATACCTCATAATCAATGAAGCCACTCACCCTGTCTAATGGAATCAAACTTTCCATTCACTTATAGGTTTCACAATGGTTACATTTGGAAGCATTGTACAATGCAAAGCATTTTACATACCAGTTTCAAATCCGCACCAATCACTATACCTTGCAGAAGTTGATTGTATAGACCAGTTAACATCCTACGTCACTTCTTTTGTTTGCCTGCCATCCATTCCTGCGAAATCGGTATGGACCGTGTATTAAAACGCTAACAGATACAATTGCCAGTGTAACAGTCAGGCCGACTCTTTTCAAGATACCAGGCCCTAAAATGTTTACACAAACATTGCTGTAACGGTCTATAGCAGTCATAAATACAGCCATAAAATTGTTGTACAACCCCTCACTGGCCAGTTATACATTGATCATTTTTTGCATTGGAAAAAAAAAATACAAGCCCAGTGGGGTTGTGCTCTAATGCCAAAGCACACAAAGAAAAAAACCCTGCATAACTTGACGACTTCTATGCAGATTAATTTTAAAATGATGGGACTTGAAATGTCATAAAAACACTGTTAAAGACACCAATAATACAATTTACTAGCACCACCTACTATACATCCTTCATTCAATGAGACATGAGGGCCTCTTATAGGCTTTACAAATGTTTGATACAATAAATTGGTATTAACCAATTTATAACAATTGAGCAGTCATGTGGTCCTGCCACTTTATATATAAATATATATTGAATATAATAATAAAATAAGCATTAGAATAATATTGACAAGTTTAAAAAAGCAGTGTAATAAACGCAGAAATTAGAACTTGTAAGTCCTAATGCATTATGTTGGGAATTTGTACTGTAAATACTGATCTTTTTCACACCTGAAATTGTTAGGTCCATTTCAATGTAATTTCAACTTTACAGATATGAAGAAGCTAACCATTCATAAGGATAACTAAAAAGCTAGGGGTGTGAGACAGGAATCCCAGGGCCAGATGCTGAAGATAACAATGCATAAGGATAACAAAGCTAGGGGTGAGACAGGAATTACAGGGGCACAGATGCTGAACTAACAATGCATATGATAACCAAAGCTAGGGGGGAGACAGGAATCCCAGGCCAGATGCTAAAGCTAACAATTGCATCGGATAACCAAAGCTAGGGGTGAGACAGAATTAGGGGCCAGATGCTGAAGCTAACCATGCATAAGGATAACCAAAGCTAGGGTTTGAGACAGGAATTTCCAGGGCCAGATGTGAAGCTAACAATAACATAGGAGACCCAAATAGGGGTGAGACAGGAATTCCAGGGGCCAGATGCTGAAGCGAACCATGAATATGATAACCAAAGTAGGGGTGAGGACAAAATTCCAGGGCCGATGCTGAGCTAACCATGCAGATGGGATAACCAAAGCTAGGGGTGAGACAGGAATTCAGGGGCCAGATGCTGAACAGCTAACAGCATAAGGATAACAAAGTAGGGGGTGAGACAATTCCGGGGCGAGCAGGAAGCAACCATTCATAGGATAACCAAAGCTAGGGTTGGTTGATGAGACAGGAATTCCAGGGGCCAGATGCTGAAGGCTAACAATACATAAGGTTAACCAAAGCTAAGGGTGAGACAAATTCCAGGGGCCAGATGCTGAAGATAACCATGCAGCTGGATAAACAAAGCTAGAGGTGAGACAGGAATTCCAGGGGCAGATGCTGAATCCGAAGCTAACAGCATAAGGATAACCATAATAGGGGTGAGAAAAAATTCGAGGGGCCAGAGCAGACGCTACCATTCATAAGGATAACCCAAAGGGCATTAGGGGTGAACAGGATTCAGGCGGCAAGAGGATGAAGCTAACCAGGAATATGGATAACCAAAGATAGGGGAAGAAAGGAATTCCAGGGGCCGATGCTTGAAGGCTAACCAGCCATAAGGATACAAATAGGGTGATGAGACAAATTTCCGGGGGCCAGAGTGCAGAAGCAACATTCATCAGGATAACCAAAGCTAGGGGTTTGAGGACAGGAATTCAGGGGTTCGAGGCTGAAGCTAACCATGAATAAGGATAACCCAATGGGGTGAGACAAATTCCAGGGGCCAGATGCTGAAAGTAAACAATGCCATAAGGATAACCAAATAGGGGTGAGACAGGAATTCCAGGGGCCAGATGCAGATGAATGATTACACTAACACACACCTTTTATGCCTAAACTTTAAACATTCAATATTGTTATTTCATAGAGGGGTATGAATGGCTGGGGTGGTTTTCACAAAGGTTTTCAACCATCATAGAACCGGGCAATTCCACGGTAATGTCCCTTTGTAAAACATTTTTCGCGCGTATTCTGTTAATTAACTGAAGTTTTCTAGAATTATTATGCTTAATAATCAATAGGAGCTGCACTAAGCACATAACTATAAATTATCAATTAGGAATGAGTAAGTGTTGCAAATTCAACATGTGTAACATCCATGACGTTTCCACAAATGTAACGTCCATGACACTCATTTTGATGTGTTTCTATACTAAAGTAAGGTGTTCTCCATTACTTGTATTCATAATTAGATACTTTGTTGTTGTGGTTAAATTATTAAACAGGAACCATGAAGTTTGAGGTTGTAACTTCAGGGGGGTTTTGTTATGTTGTCCAAAAAAATGCTTGTCCATTCTCATAACATCCATGACATTCACTTCTAAAGCTCATATCTTTTTAACCAGTTGGGGTTCCCTAGAAATTGTTAAACATTAGAATGTCCACTAACATTACCACAAATAAAATTAACATCCAAAGCATTTTGGTTTATTGGAATACCTTTTGAATACACGAGGTGGGATAAAAATGTAACATCCATGACAGTGGAATTGCCCAACCCATTGTAAGCAAACACATAAGTTACTGTTAGAAATCCCTATCACTTACCATGTGTTTGACTTAAGATGGGTTTACCATGCTTCGCAAGTCTTTGTGGAATCCACCCTGGTCTGCCCAGAGCTATACAAAATACTTCTTCTCTTTCTAATGCTTAACTAAGAATAATTTCCTAAAATACCCAAGTTTTAAAAAGATTTCAAAATCAATGTTTTCATCACAGGATCTACAAACACATTTAATAGAAGCATTGAGGTTCTGCCTCATGTAGGAATGTGCTTATACATCAATGCTATTCTTAAGTTTCTTAAAGGTACATTTTGTGATTCTAACACCTTCTGTTTTAATGGTTTACCAGATATCCTTAAGAAAAGCTATTACAAAATTTTAGTTTGATTCTGATCTTTCAGTTTGGTGTAATGAGAAAATGTATCACAGGCTCCCATACACCAGTGTGCTGTACATTGTTTACACACAGAAAATACAAAAATGTGATTTTTCTTCAGATAGGATTAGACACACATACAACAATTATTAAGGCTAATGGTTTAGATGATATAAAATGTATTGGATCATTACTGGAGCGGCCGAGCTTTGAAAAGTACTCTTGTTTTCGAGTTACCCCTCCCCTCGGTACAACAAAACACAAATACCTCTATTTGAAGGAAAAATATATGAAAAATTTGCCATTTAGAAGCTAAAATCATTAAATATAATTGTAATTAGAACAAAATGTGCGAAATTTACCATTTTTAAACTATTATGGTAAAATATGAGGTTATTTTGGGTCAAAAACACATGAATGGGCATCAACATTGGGGGGATGATCATATTGACCATCCCCCCTCATCAAAATATTGGGGGATATATCCCCCATCTCCCCGGGATTTACGCCTATGACCAAGGGGAGGGGTTGTCGACAATTTTGCAGTCCAAACCGCTCCACTACATGAAATGCACATTTAAACCAGGACCTCAGAGATGCACTCAAAATGGCCTTGTGAAAACCAACACCCTGAGGTCTACCACCTTTCTTACAGTATCTCTGATTGTCTCATTACATGATATGTCATGATATAACCTCTGAATATCCAATCAAAATAGACCTTACATACATCTATACAAACCTTTAAACTTTTCTTACCATGTCTCTGATTGGCTAAATACATCATACAATCACATGTATAACCACCTTTCTAACAGTATCTCTGATTGGCTCATTATATGATGTCTTGATATAACCTCTGAATATCCAATCAAAATAGAACTTACATATCTATACAAAGCTTTTCTTACATTTTCTCTGATTGGCTAAATACATCATATAATATCCCATGTTTAACCAATCCAATCGGCTGGTAGACCTCAGAGGGTTAATCTGTGAATGCTTTCATTTTATCAGGTATCCTTGCCCTTTAGTAAAGATTTGAATACTTCTAAGAGAAGATATCAGTAGCTTCCCACAATGCATTGCTTCCAATGGAAGTTTTTGTACAGGTAGTCATGTGAATCGTTAGAGATGAAACATTCTTAAAATGGAAGTTTGTGATCAGTACTCTCAATTTAGCCATGTTTCATCTCTAACGATTCACATCAGTAGCTGTACAAAAACCTCCATTGGAAGCAATGCATTGTGGGAAGCTACTGAAATCTTCCCCTCTTCTAACTTGTTTCTAACTGGACTTCACTACAGCAGGTTAAGCTGCATGAACATCTTGTTAGATGCTGTGAGAAGATCACTAGCTGTTATAAACATCCAAGAAACTTGTCTTTTCCTTGTATCATAGCTTATACTCATTTTTTCTGTATATCATTATTCATTCTATTACCTCTATTGCCATTATTGAAAATGCTTGGCTCTGATTGGTTAGTTACTGCCTATTATTCTGCAATAATGGACTGTGAATGCATTCGAATTGCAAAGCAGTACAATACCTTTAAATCGCACATTATGCAGTTCTCCATGTACCATTTTCAGTATCCGCCATGGATGCTCTGTGAGCACAGCAATATCAAATATTTCAGTTTTAAATTTCAATTTTCTGATTAAACCTGATTATTTTGTGGTACCATAATGGAAAAGAAATAAAGGGTTTGCCTTATCATTTATGGACTCCCAATGTATCCTTTGTTGGAAAAACTAAGATTTTCTGACCACAGGCAAATCATTTGCCCATAAGGCGATGAAAAAAGAAAACCCTGTTTTACGGGCGAGCGGACCTTTCGAGTAGGGTCGGTCGGGCGAATTTTTTCTTTTTTAAATTTTTTTTCTTTTCTGGAGCTTAAAAATTGGCCTAAAATAGCTCCAAAATCTGAAAAATCAAGAGAAAAAATGAAATTTTTACAAACAAATTTTATAAAAAAAATTTGCCAAAATTGACAAATTTGGGCTAAAAACAGGCGGATTTTATATGATTTTTGGAAAAACTAAAAAAAAATTCTGCAAAACTGAAAAATCAGGGTCAGTCGGGCCCGTAAAACAGGGTTTTTTATTTTTGTCGCCTAAATGACACTGCATCATCCTTTATTTTTTAATTTTGCACCTGGTCCTGCCATCATTTGTTTCTTCTTTATTAGGTGTAGTTTTAATTAGGATAATTCTCAATAAGAATATGGTTGACCTCAATTGAGAATTGTTTATCTATTTACATAGTGTGTGTACTGGTAAGCACATAATGGCATAAAATATTTCATTATTATCATTAGCCATGTTCACACGGTCACAAAACTCCTAAGGTTTGAAACTCCAGAGGTGAAAATTAAATCCAATTATTTTACTTCACTCCAAATTGTGTCCACACGATGGCCAAAACTCTGAAATCATCCCCCTGACCATTCTCCTCCGTTTCTCATATCGGAGTGTAGACCGGAAGTCACCATACCGGAAGGCGTGCACTTTCGAGTGTGATATTCAAACACAAGAATTTGTAAAAAAAGATGACCTTGCGAGGTCACCTCCGCTCACTATCCCCCGAAGCTGTCCACACAGCACGACACTCCAAAACACTCCGGAGTGTTATTGGAGTTTGAATTTCACCCCCTAGTTTTTTAGGGGGATAAAACCCCGCGAGACCCTCGATAAAACTCCGGAGTTTAAACCTCTGAATGCGTCCACAAGGCCAAAAACCCCGATGGACACTCCAGAGTTTTGAAACTCCGGAGTTTCAGCCTCCGTGTGGACATGACTGTTATCATCACAGAAAACTGTGATATTGAGCATTACAAGATTCTACAAATTCAATGTTTCTACAAAATAGTGATAAAAATGTCAAAATCATCATTCAAAATGTCTGCCTTATCTACAGCTTTAAGAATGTAGTTGACAGATATAAGTGATGTGTCCCATGAGGTAATTTAAGTGGCACATTGTGTTGACTGTAATAAAAACACTAATTTGGACTAGGATGTTTAAGGATTTCTTACACGTATGAAAGGACAATTTGCAAAGACTGACAGGCAGGTGGTTCACAATGCTGTTTCATGTGACACAGAGCTCAGCTGTGTACTAATTGCATTAGAGGACATGTGCAGGACTAAGACTTTCAAAACAGTAAATGCCATGTTTCAACCCCAGTTTCAACACTTTAAAATGTTTTGGTATCCTTTCTTTTCCACCTATAGTACTTTCATTTTCCTCAAGTCAGCGAGGAAGATAAACGTGCAGTCAAGCATGAAACATTATCCAGTAAGAATGATACCAAAAGGAACTATTCTAAGAATCCTTATCAAAAATGTCACATATACATTAATGCATTACCACACAAAATATGAATGTAAAAGTGTACATTTTTTACTCACTCTGTATGTTAGACATTCAATAGACTTGTATTTGGTTAGTGAAATGTCTTAAAATGATGACAAAAAGTTGACTTTTATTTGCTTATATTTTAATATAAAACAGGTTGAATTTTGCATTTGCTCCAATACAAAATTAGAAATTTCACAATTTTTATACCACGTAAGTAACTCTCAGCTTTATCATCCTTTCAGATGGGAATATTTTGATGTAAAGCTTTACATCAGTACAAAATTAAGGCTTGAATTTGTAGGGATGCCTGAAAAGTGAAATATCTTGTTGCACATTGAAAGGCACATCTATATCAGTTTATATGGAATCAGTTCGTATGAATTAGACACTCAATAGATTTCCTTCTCAGTATGGCAACAAATGCCTTGAAGGCAAAATTAATTGCTTTTGTTGTAATATAAAACCTGGGATAAATTTTATATTGGAGCAAAAAATGAATTACAAATACCAAAGGAAACATTTC
>JAMKCH010011523.1:0-27794 GCA_023653785.1 Ophioderma brevispina
GTGCAATGGATAGTTATCTGGACTCTATTAAAACTGTAGTTAAGGTTAAACAGTTATAGTTAAAGAATTTAAAATTCATGGCCACAACAGAGACTCAAATTTAAATTAACAGAGACATGACTCTTTTACTGAACTTTACAGTGCAACAAATGCATAGGCTTTATTATCAAGTCAGCTTATGATACAGCATAAACATGTTTAGTGCACAATTTGAGCTACATTCTCATGAGCCAATCTTTAAGACACTATCAGCGACTTTGGGAAAAATATTGAAATTTGCAGGAATAGCTTAAAAGTGAAGGATAAGTCTGTAGAATTCTCATAAGTTACCTTTTCCAGCTGGAGAAGTACAGAAAAGGAAGAAAACGCAGTGTTCCAAGATACATTCTCCATTACTTACGTGGTGTAGTAAGGTCCTTTTCCCGACACTAATGACTAAAATCTCCGATCATGTCCTTTATTAGGTTGCTTCGGTCTTATCATTTGCAGGTATGTTAGGATACCTGTACTTGTTACATACATGCAAAATCGGATTTTGATGATTTTTTCGATTTGCTGATTTTGCAAATCACTTTTGTTTGCTCGTATCCAGCAGTCATTGGTAATGGCTTTGTGGGGTGTCCAGGATTTGTTCAGCGAGTGTGCTGAAGCTCCGGGGCCGCGTGTATCCCTGATACTGACGCTCCTAACATGGCCCGCTATTTTGAGGCTGGGCGGATTGGGAACGTCAGGGGTTTACACCTACTCTTATTCGACACTGACTGCGATTGCGATGTACATGTACAGCTTTTTGTGACTCTCTGTACCCGGGACCGACGGCTTAACACCCTCCTGAGGACGGGATGCTTTCATGATCCATTTCACCAATTCCAAGTGAACCATGGAGGAGATTCGTATTCTGTATTTACTCCTACTGGTATACAGATCAAATCCAGAATTGATAGTACCGAATAAATCCCAGCAGTACCACGACCCCACCGGGATTCAACCCGGGAATTTTGATGGTAAAATTTGCGCCAGAGGCAAGCACCTAACCGCTAGGCCACGCTCTCCCATGTCACTGATAGTTCTTTAATGGTAATGGTTCAAATATGCAATTCTTTAAAGACAGAGGGATGTTATTAAGGTTTCTGTTATGTGGCAAACTCAGTAACTGGGAAAAAGTCTGGCACTACTGCTATAGACAGATCGGGTTTTACGATATTGAGTAAAAGCCATACTCTCGCAAATAGCTTCTTCATTGTCTTCCTAAAGGTATTTGGTAGTACTAAGGTACATAACCACATCATGCACATAGACAAGAATTGTTTCTTGTTTATATCAAATGTATTAGGTTTCACCAAAATTCTGGTGAATAACCGGTGAAGCCGGGCTTGGAAGCCAGTAACACCAGGTAGGAGAACTCAAACAAGGCTACGTGAACACTCTTTTCGGGATATGGAATGAGAACCAACAATTGTTACCAAACGTAAACAGTCAGAAACCAAAACACTACCAAAGCAAGAGTTGTGGAAAGAAGCGATACCCTAAAGTATTATCATCTAAAAAAAATTGATATATGGTATTTAAACAACTACAATATACGCACGTAAACTTGCGTGACCCCCTGGCAAGATGCAGTATGGAACATGACCTCAGAGACTTGGACCTTGGTCTAGACCTTTGACATGTGCACATATGAGGAACCCCTACTGCACCTTAACCCCAAGGTCGGTTTAAATTGACTTTTTGAAGGAGTCTGAAAAATGAAAACCTAACCAAACTGGAACAGACCGACATCTATATGGAAACATAACCAAAACCTAAACCAAACTGGAACACACACATACATGTATATATGGACATGGTTGCTCTAAACCGATTTAAACTTTGGTTTTTGTAACTACTAAAGTATTGGCTTTAAGAGCATACCAACAAAGACTAATGCATACTTTAGTTTTTACAAAATGCTTTATCCCTGGTGTTAACATTTTTTGGGACAGCCTGTACAATTGCAACAGTTAGGCAGGTAGTATTTAAGCTCATTAGAAAGACTCACTGAATACAACTGTGTGTATAATATCAATAGCACCTTGTGTTTTATTTTATTTTAGGCATACACTGAAATGAAAATGCCCATCTGAAGTTGACGCTTGACAACACTTACAACCATGATAAAAGTCAGCAAAGGATAATTGAGCGATTGAGGACAGTATCCAGTATAAGAATGAAGTGACTAAGCATTCTTAGTAGAAAAGGAGGAAAATCATCTAAGGGTAGCAATGCTTGCAATATCAAAGGTAAAACAAAATGTGCATCAGTGTGGAGCAGCAGAATCAATAAATGCCATACCCAGGCAATGTTGCATGTTCTGTTTTAAATGTTGACTGGGGTGTTGGTTTGAGTCATCAATGATGATACATATCAGTTTATTTGCCATTTTTTTATCACTACATTGTGTAAATGAAATGTGCCTCGTAAATTCCCATTCTGCAAAGTATAATTTTTATGTTTTTGATTTGAAAGGAATGATAATTAAGCAGATAAATAGAGTGTAAACACATACTAAAGACATAAAAAATATCTTAAGCATTGTTCTTTTTTAATTCCACTTTTTTTATTAGGGTTGCACCAAAATTCTGGTGAATAACCTGGAAGCAAGTAACAATCACGTTAGTTTATCACAAGGCTTTGGAACACCTTGTTCGTGGATATGAAATTGAGAACCAACCATTGTACAAACATAACAGGTCATTCATAAGTCATAACAAAACCACTACAAAGAAAAGAGGGATCATAACCAAAAAAACATAAACAAAAGAAAAGGGATCATACCCACACAAGAGTTGTGGAAAGAATATACCGTAAGTATTATCATCTAACAAGGCGAACTCGTATTTACGCGATGCGTATAAATAGCCCCAACGCCATGTAGCGCTCACTAACAGACGATAAATGCAACTACAACACACCACCCCCTCCCCAACACCCCGCAAACACCACACCCCATCCCCAACACCCTGGCAAACCCACCCCTCACCCGCAAAACCTCCTGCAACACCCCGCACACCCATCCCCCCCCAAAACGCTGAAAAAACCCACCACACGCCCATCATTAACATTCCTAAACCCCCAAAAACCGCAACAACCTACCCCAACACCAATATCCCGTAACCAAAGCTCCCCTTCCCAACACCCAGCAACACGCCATCCGTTCACAAACACCCTGCAACACACCACCCCTCCCCAACACCCTACTCCCTCCTCAACACCCCTCACCCAACCACCACGCCGCACACCCCACCCCCTCCCCAAACCACCCGCAAAACACCAAACACCCATACCCAAACACCCTGCAACCCCCACTGCCTATAAAACACACCCTACTCTCCAACACCTGCAACCCCACAACCCCCTCCTCAACACCTAAAATTTTGACTGTGGGTTGAAGTATCCACAAAAAACTTTGATGATGCTCTTTTTGCCATTTTTTATCATATGTGGATTTGTAAAATGAGCCCTGTGGGTCTTTAAATTCACATTCTTCAAAGAAATGTAATTTAAAATGAATTATAATTGGGAGATGAAAAAAGAGTGTGCACATATAACGACTTCACAAATAAATATCTCTAAGAATTGTTTCTTGTAATTTTAAATGCATAGGTTGCACCAAAATTATGGTTGATAACTGGAAGCCAGTAGTAACAAATTCAAGTTAGCGACTCAAACGAGGCTTGATGAACAACCATGTTCGGATATGGCAATGAGAACTAAAAACTGTACAAAACACACAGTTCATCACTAAAACATCCAAAGAAAGAGTTGTGGAAAGAAAATCTATGTTCCACATCTAAAAAACTTATTTCTTGATTTTAAACAACTTCAAAAAATATCTCTAAGAATGGTTCTTTTTAATTTAAAATGTATTATATATAGGTTGCACAAAATGCTGGTTAAAAACTTGAAGCCAGTTAACAATCAAGTTTAGGGATTTCAAACAGGCTTTGTGAACACCCAGTTCGGATATGGAAAATGAGAACTAACAACTGTTACCAAACTTACGTCATCACTAAAACACTACAAAGAAAGATGTTGTGGAAAGAAAAGATACTGTAAGTATTATCATAATCTATGTTCCAGAACTAAAAAACACTTAATATCTTGATTTAAAAAACTACAACAAATACAGCAAGTAAAATTGCATGATCCCCGGCAAGATGGGAGTCGTATGGAAAACAGGACCCAGATGACCTTTTTTGGTCTATGACCTTTGAACATCATGCCAATGAAGGAAACCTATGCACATTAAACCCCAAGTCTGATATAAAATTGGATCAATAAGCCCAATTATTGGTCGAGCTATGAGTTGCAAAATAATTGGAGAGATCACTTCATATTGGGCGCTAAATTATCCAATTTATCATATATGTTGGATCCGATATTTTCACACACTTTGACCCCAAAAACATAATTATTTAAATTGGACTTCAAATTTCAAGGACCTGAAAAACCAAAAACCTACCAAACTGGAAAACACACAAACAGACATAATAGGCATGCACACTCTCGCAAAATCCCCTTACTGCTTTTCAAGCCAGGGGGATGAAAAGTGATGTTCGTACGCCGTTACAAACTCAAAATATTCTCCAAACAGTGATATGCACAAATACCCACCCAGAAATGGCAAAAAAAATAGGATTAAAACAAAACCACACACTCAACACTTATCAAATACATGTATCAAGTTACAATACTCTTGCCCAAAAATAGGGAAAGGTTAGTAAACAGCGGGGATTCATAACCAACAACTAAATAAAGTAACCTAGAATTTCGCGGAGGGTTCTCGGGCTTCTGCGCTCGCTATATCAAAGCAATATAAGCTCTCACATTGAGGTCAATTAAAAAAACTTAACAATTTAGTGCCACACAACCACACACACACAAACACACACATCCACCCGACACACGCACAACGGATGCTAAGTGGTCCCCCCCCCTCCTCAACCCTCTCCCTTTTTTTTTTCCCACCCTGCCAGCTACAGTGGCGGCCCCACCACAAAGAGAGGATAATAAATATTGTGTTTTAAGTACACCCACTGTTCGTTCCTCATAAGGTTTAAAAATATAGTTTGCCTAGGTTCCAAAACTTTAGTTAAAGCGGTATAGCCGTATTTGAAGCCAATGAATTCATGGACTTTTGAAGCAAATGACTCATGTACTGTAGGCCAAAGTAATTGGCAACTACTGTAGGGGTAACAGGGAAAAAGATGAAGAAATGGAGAAAGGAAACCACAAAACCATCAACAACACCAAGAACAACCTTCCTAGCCAACAGCTGAGAGGACCTTCCTCCCCAACAGTTGCAGGGTGCCCCCTTCTTCAACCGCAGCAGGGTGGTTATTCTTGCACCCGGGGCATAACAGGAGGTCACTTGTCAGAGGGGCAATGTCCTGTTTTTTGAAGCCCCGCGATGGAGGTGAAAATTTACTAGGGGGCCATTCCTGAAACGCGGTTGAAAATCTATGGGCATAATATGTCAAGCCTGAGTGGGCCAATTTGTCCAAAAGCAACGGTGTTACCAGTATAATGTGATGTAGGACTAAGCATGAATTGGGTATACATGTAGGGTTAAGTACGAGTTTGGCGGGAACGGACAACAGGTGAGGGTGAGGAGGCAAAAAGATTTAGCATGATTTTAAACCTTTTTCTTGAGTCTGGGATGGAAATCTCTCCCTGCCCCTATCCACTCCCCTCCCCCATCCTCTCCTATGGTTTC
The DNA here is from genome assembly GCA_023653785.1 of Ophioderma brevispina. Classification (NCBI taxonomy): domain Eukaryota; kingdom Metazoa; phylum Echinodermata; class Ophiuroidea; order Amphilepidida; family Ophiodermatidae; genus Ophioderma; species Ophioderma brevispina. The sequence goes on from JAMKCH010011523.1 coordinate 5,756, forward strand.
GCAGTAGTGTTGTAAGTCACTTTGCAAAAGAGGTCCTGGTAAGTTTGTGCGTGTTTTGTTGCCATCAGTAAATTTTGTTGTGTTTAAAATGGCGACAAAAGCTGGATGTGTGCAGGGTCATGAACGCCCTGTGCTGATGGAGATTGTTCTTAAGGAACAGCTGAAGTGGTGGAAATGATGAGGGGAGAAGTAAGCGAACACAATAACACCGACTTCTGATTAAAGCTGCCCTCCAAGCACTTCTCCTACAGCATGGAATGATGTGAATGCCCTTACTGAACCAAAGGCAGTTAAAGATTAATCATCAAACATGATATAGAAAGCACACCATCGCACATGGCCAGACTACTGTGTCATTTTCGTGTCACAAATCCACTTCAAATGGAGAAGACGTGGATTAGCAACATGGGACAGTCAATCAAAACTCAACAACTGATCCAGGAACCCCAGTAAGAAAATGGGCCACAAGACCAGCGCATCAAACAGTCCCTCAAGCCTATTAACTGGTGTTGGTGCTTGAAAAGAAAAGCAACAAAAAGGGTGAGTAGTTGCACTAAAGTGAATATGTGGTTCTCGGGATAAGATTTGGATATCCATGATGGTAAGGATCTGTACGCTGAGTTTAGGTTATTGTTATCAGCAACAGATGCACGACCCTGGCGCTTATTTGCTCATCTGCACACCAAGGTTGATACAGTAAATAGAAACGAGGTGGAGCTGAAGACTGACCATGTGACTGTTGCTCTAGGCCAGTTATCAGAGGTTGTCTCTATGACGAATACTCCTGGGAGAAATTGCAACCAGCAGCAAAGTAACCAACCGAATTCATCATCTTTCTCCATGTGTGGACTGCACCAGCAAAACAGGAGAAGGAGGCACGGCAAAGCAACAAGAATCAAACAACAAAGGATAAGGGCAGACGAGAAATTGAGATTGATGCCTGTCGTCTATGATAGGTATCAGTAGGACGTAGGAGGCGGCGGCAAGGGCAAAAGGATAACCGGGAAGCTATCTGCTACACTTCTTACTTTGTGTAAAAAATTGGAATGATTTTTTTTGTTGACCTGCAACCACAAATATAAGAGAATTGAACAAACTTGATCATATCATGTGTAGGTGGAGATCCAATAAACATGAGATCATTTTGGTAGCAGCGTAACCAATTAACATATGAATCGCCAGGCTAGACACGGTACGCTTCAGCACTTGCCGCCACATGATCTCGTTATTTTGTTGATGGAGGCAGGCAACAGAAGATCGAGACAGGTAATAAATACAGATAAATAACAAAATTTCGGTTTGGCATCAATTTTCCTGAACATCGAGGTCAGCATTGCAGCATTGTCGTCTATATGGGGCTTCACAATGATAACATAGCATGTCGACATCGGATGTTTTAGTCCTCAAGAGTAGTCCAGACTAATATTTCACGTAAGTGCCTAGACTGTCTCCTAGGGACCACTTGTGTGAATGGTACCCAAAAAAAGAAGTCAATGGAAATTATGGAACCAAATACTCTCAAATTTTCCAAAAGTGTCATGTTGATTGTAAAATGAAGCTTACTCGAACGAGTGGCTGGGGGATATGTAACAACAACATTGCACTGGTTAGCAGTCTCTGTTGTGATAGGATTTATTGTTTTTAGACTTGGACGATATCGTTGGTATTAATTGAGAACATGTTTTTCAACATATGTTAAAGGCTAGGTGACCCAATAAGCTCCGGTAAATGAGTTCTCCCTCGACATGAAAACATATAACCTAAACATTGGATAAAATTTGGAGTTTAATCGGTCCAGCTGTTAGGGAGAGAAGCACAAATTGCTACACTATGTGTATGGGAATTTACAACATTTGGAAGAGGTTTTGTTCATAACATCCGAAAAAAAAAGGAAACATTTCCTGCCTACCATGTCCCCGGGGCCATAAGAAAAAATAAATCGGTCTCGGACCGCCCTGTGTCGGCCTGCCGTCGGGTTGGTAATGTAATGATAGGTCATTTGATCTTTGACCTGGCATGGCCTTGACCTCATTAAAAAATGAGGGACCCAATGGTGCACTATGATTCAAGTTGGTTCAATTGAACTTCAACTTTTCATTTAGGTCAATTTACATTTTCACCTATCTTACAACTTGACCTCACCATGCACCTTGAATTGGTATGTGACCTTGACCTCATCAGCAAAATGCAGGGAACCATGTTGCATCTACGACTGAAGTTTGGTTTTAAATCCATCAAAGTATGTGGTTATTATTACAAGCAAATGTTAACCTTTTTCAACAAAAACAAGGACATCAACAACAGACATCAAAGGACATCAGGGGCCAAAGTGATCCTATGTGTCTTCCTGCCTCAAGGCAGGGGACACAAATGAACTTTCTTGTGAGACCAAAATCTCAAATATTGATGGAGTGGAAAGTGGGGTGGAACGCGGGATGGAAGGAGGAGTCGATGGGTCACACCGTCTTAAGCGTAAAAGTTGACCAGATCTTAAGCCAAGATCACCACTTCTTGTCTGATAATAATGCCACCGGCAAATAGCAAATATCTTTTATAATTTACAAAGCCCTCAACCACAATGAAGGAAAAAAACATGACAGCAATATTCGATACGTCTGTCCTGCCATACATACACAAACCGAGTGACGTACATTGTGTGGACCCAGATCTGGGTAGCTTCTGTTATGAGAACCACAAGGCTCCCCCACCCCTTGCGTCGGTAGTTAAAAGGATGGAAAGTAACATAACTTAAGATCACAGGGAGATTGTGGTAGAAATAAGTGGTGTCTCGAACCAGAGGCTCATGCATAGTTGTTTGCAATACTTAGATATGACCCAAGAGACTTCGAAAAATGTTGGTTGTAGTTCAAAATAATTGATAACAAACACTAAACTGATACCCAACACTTAATTGATTACCAGTGTTCATGGCTGTACAAAATTGTAGTTAGTTGACTTGGGTGACTCACTTGACCTCGAAATTATGTTCACAACTTTCATTTTCTGTATGCTGACCACACCTACAGGTTTATAACACCATGCAACCATTTGTGATTTTACCTTACGTGATTTGACATGATGACCTGAAAATGCTTTCGATTTTTTTTGGTATCCCAAGGTGGCATACCCCCAGGTTTTCAGGAACCATAGAACCATGTAGGATTTGACTTGGATGGATTCACAAGTCTACAGAACTAAAATGTTGACCACCCCACAAATGTTTCAGACCATACACACGATGTGTAGTGATATGACTTTGAATTGGATGACACCCAGATGACTTGAATGACCTTGAAAATTTTTGGTATCAAATGGCGACTTACACCCCGCCCCTTACAAAACCATTGGCCCATGGAGACCCCACAAGACCTTGAAAATGACCTTCCTCACATTTCCATCACTGAAGGTTACCACACCACCAAGTTTCTGGACCATACAACCATTTGCAGTGATTTGACTCAGATGCCACAGATGACGGAACGGGCCTTGAAAAAAATGGCTTAAAATGCCGACTCTATACCACCAGGTTTCATGGCCCATACAACCATGTGTAGTGTTTTGACCTGGATGACCCCACACGACCCTCAAATGACCTTCCAAAAATTGTGGCACTGAATGTTGATGCACCCACCAAGGTTATCATCCTACCACTGTTAGTGATCTTGATCTTGAATGACCCAATGACCCCTTTGAAAAATGACTTCAAATTTGTGGCATAACATAGGACCACAAGCACAAGTTTCTTCATCCTACACCAATTGACAAGGTTTTAAAGCATTTACACATTTATTGACGAATGTGACCTTTGACCCCAAGCCAAATGACCAATTCGAACTCAAATCAACGCTTCTTGAGTGATCTATGGTTAACGAAGATGAGCACCCATACTTGCTTAGAACAAAAAATATCATGTTTGACAAGGTTTGTATCAATTTAACCCTATTTTGACATATTTGACCTTTGAACATGACCACGTCCACAAAAAGCATTTCGATCCAGGCCAACGCGTACGTGAGATAAATCTATGTTGCGAAAAATGGACCCCCCGCAATAGCTTAGATCCAAAGAATCGTGTGGGACACACCGACACCACACGGGAATGAAGAGCATTACTATAGTCCACCTTCGCCAACAAAAAGTTGGCGGGGGACCAAAAAGAGGGAGGCAGGCGGGCAGTCATAGCCAGGCCTATACATACATCACACGAGACAAAATATACTGAAGTAACTGATGGCCTATTATTTAACTGAGCAATTCAGTCACCATGGAAGATTTCAAAATGGCCACCATGCTATTAAAGTGCCAGGTATTCTTATGTTTTGATTAAGTGTAATGTCATAAGAACGGTTAACCAAGTATCAGTATATAGATTACAGCTTCTACTATACATATTCCATGAATGAAATACTGACTGGTTCGAATGTTCTTTTGAGTACATGAACATTATGTGGATCTACTACGGGACTATCCGGATATATCTTGGGCTACATCCACCATGAAGTGCACGGACATACTCTGTTGTGACTTTATTGCAAAAATGAGCTTCCATGGATTGTGAAAAAATGTACTTATAGGACACTTTATTGAAGTGTAGGTGTTAATTAATCTTTCGTGAAGCAAAGAAGTTATACTTCTTAGTATTCACCCTTTAGAAATGCAAAAACATTCCTTATGCAAACTTAACATGAGAGAGCGAGGATCGTTTTTGCCTTTAAACACAACGATTGGCCCACAGGTTACAATGTTCCTGTAAAAAACATATAAGGTATTTATTCAGTTCCAGTTGAAGTTCAAGTTTTATTTATTTACATATATCATCACAAAAAAATACATATCTCATCCGTATAACAGTATACAAAAGGCCTTGGCATTTATTTAAGTTAAATCCATTATTACAAGTTGAGGAACAATAAAATATATAGTAAAACAGAATCAACCCAAGATATAATACTACATAACATAACAGACATGACACCACATATAACATAAATATATATACAGGATACATATATACGAAATACATATACATACACCTAACATAATACATTATTAAAACATAACCTATGTATAACATAATGGATGAAAGTAGAAAATATTGCAATATTGACAAGTTATAATCAAGGTTTAAAGGTAGAATACTTATTTTAACAGGATATATGGAGGAGAGGCCAAATAAACTTATACAAGCTTTAAGATGGCCCCACCTGAAACAGAGCTAACAATGTAATTTTTCGACTGGACAGGAAAGGGAAAAAGGCACGAGGACAAGACGGGGACCGGACAAGCAAAAAGAGGGGGACAAGGACAGGACATGGGAGTGTCCATGAATTGAGTGGAACCACATATTAGGAAGTAGTCTTGAGGTGACAAGCCGAAACAAGTTTAAAACAAAACAATGAAAAATACGAAAGGAATAAGATTTACCTTTATCATATTTATTTAGGAGAAGAAGGGTTTTTATGTTGAATTTTTTAAAACTATTTTAGTTTGGATGCTTGGAGTTCTTTATTTAATGGTTCCAAGACTTTAGGACCGTAAATTGTTTGGAGTATTTAAAATGTTAGATGTTGGTTTAATGGTCATAAAGTGTTTAGCATGTCTAGTGTTATAACTGTGAATGTCACAGTGTCTTGAAAAAGGTTAGAGAAGGAATTTGGGGAAGAGTGTTCTTATTGTTATCGATACATAAAGAGTGCCGTTTGTAATTTGTTTTAAGTCCAACAATATTTAAGGTCTTAAAATTGTTAAATATGTGTTATGTGAGACAAAAATAATTTGAGTTGTGATAAATTACGGAGGGCTTTTTTCTGAAATTTAAAGAGATGTTTAGAATTTGGTGAGTTTGGGGAGTCCCATGGAGAATGATTAAGATCAAAAGTGTTATCAGTAAGTGCCCATGCGAGTTACTATAAGATCATATGGGAGAATTAATGTGTTGTATAAGGAAATAAGATATGGGACGGTAATGAGTGACGAAGTTTTCTGATGATACCTATGTGTTAGAATTTGATTGGCATGTTCACATCTGGGTCGTTCCAGGATAATTTATTATCAATTAATCCGCCAAGGAAGTTAGTGTTGTCACTGGGTGAATAATACAAGTTGTCTTTCTGCACGATGGGAGTGGACGATAGAGTGTTTCTTTGAGTGTTTACTTTTTTAATAAAAGTGGAATTGTAATTAGTTTTAGAAACATTGAGAGATAGTTTAATGGCTTTACACCAATAGTACATTGAGTAATTCAGAGTTTACTGTTTTAATAAGGTGGTTAATTGGAATGTGAAAGAAAAAAATGTTCGTTATCATAAGCAAATGAAAAGAAGGAGAGCGTTGGAAGAAAAAGGAATATCGTGACAAGAGGAGAAAAAGGCAGGGCCAAGAATAGGAAACCCTGAGGTACACCACAGGCGACTGGAGACGTAGGAGGACAGGAATGTGAATCAAAATCAGTTAAATGGATATATATTGAAAGATAACTTGTAAGAGGTCAGAGCCATCCCACGGATACCGTAATAGTGAAGTTTAGTTAGAAGAATGTTCTGGTCGATGTAGCGCAAGGTTTGGAAAGATCGAAAAACGATGCCAATGGTAGGTTATTTTACGAGAGAGAGAGAGAGAGAGAGGGAAGAATATTATTGTAAATGTCCAGAAGTGCGAGAGGTCGTGAATGCTGTTTGCGGAAAACCATATTGATGGTCATGGAGCGAATGTGGAAGTGAGAAAGAAAATTATCGAGCGGGTTTGTAAATAAGAGTTCAAGGAATTTAGAAAAAGCACGGGAGCAAAGATATGGGACGATAATTAGAAAATATATGAGGATCGTCCTTTTTGAAAACAGGTAATCACTTTCGCAATTTGAGGGCGAAGGAAAGACGCCAGAGGACAAAGACATATTGAAAAGATGGAGCCAGGGCTAGGAGATAAAGAGGCATGCAAGCTTAACCATATCGGACTGATGTCATATAGCAGAACTCTTGCCATTCTTGAAATTATTGACAATGTATGATTCCCAATTATTAGTTGGATTTAAAAAGATAGAACTAGAATGCGAATCCTTGAGGAAATCGAAAAGCACGGCAGAAGTATGATTTTTGATGCAAGTTTGGGGACAATTTCGCAAAAAAAAACAAAGAATTTTAAACTTATTGGAAATATGACCAGGGTCAGAGATTTTAGAAGTGTCATTAATAAAATAAGTTGGATATGAGCATAGTGGACTTACAAGGAAATCTTTTATTGTTGCCGGTGTTTGTAAGGTTATATTTATAGGTATCAAATGTTAGCATAATATGTTTTACAGGAGACTTTCCATTAAGTGTTGTTAATTTGTTCTGTATTTAATGTAGTCAGGACCGTATGAGTATCGTGGATGTTAATATACTTTTTGTAAAGTTTGTTCTTGTTTGATTGACTTTATTATGCCTGCTGTTAAATCAAGGTTAGATGCCTACGCAGTTTTGATTTTTTTTAATTTTGGGGACCAGTGTTTGTATATGTTCTGGGATTTGTTTGATTAAAAATGTTATAGAATTATCTGCAGAGGTGCTATTTGACACGTCAGCCAATTAATTGCACTAAGCTCATTTCTGAAGGAAGCTAATTGTAGTTTTTAGTATTTTCCTTTTTGTTATAGAAGGTTTAAATGTGGAATTAAGTGTGTAATTATTGTCATTTAGTATTTGAAATATGGAAAGTAGATCAGTTATATCATAAATAATATACCAGGTTATTCAAATCCATTGGAGACTTCATGGCTGCATGGGTTACCCAGTGCCTTTGCCAGCCCCCGGCCATCTTGCTGGAATGCTATGTTGTAATCAATTGTGTTACCACAGTGGTTCTTTTGGCAGGAGCAATGATGTGTATATCTGGTAACCTGGAGGCCAATCAAATTCAGATTTGTCCTGGGAGATTTACAAAATTAGAGAGCAGAGAGCAAGCAACCATCTGGGTGCACAGGAATGCCTGCACTACGACAGGAAGCCTGGGACTGGATTGGAGCGGAGGGTAGGGCGCTGGATGTGGGAAAGCTTGAGAAGGAGGGAGATATGTGAGGAGTTGAGAAAGAGGATGGTGGTGGATGTGTGCCAAGTTCAGGGGCCCGTTCACAAAGATTTACGATCGATTGTAATCAAGCGTAACGCGATCAAGCGTAAGTTTGAACTTGCAATCAAGTTCAAACCTACGCTTGATCGAGTTACGCTCGATAAATCAAACTTACAAGTGATCGTAATTCTTTGTGAAACGGTGGCCCCAGGAGATTTGATGCGGGGTGAAGGAAGGGGTAGTCGAATTAATGGGGGTGTGGGAGTCTTGGTGAAGGAGGACATATTAAAAACTAAAGCCCATGCCCTACTCAAAGATAGATGATGCTTTGGTTACGGACTGGGTGTGTACAAAAATATGAGGATAAGTTGGCAACTATTCATGATAATGAGAGAAAGAACTGCCTATTGAAACTATCAACAAACTTTTGACTGGAAACAAAGTCACAATTGTTAAATTGGGGTGCATTCCACAAGGATGGGGAACATCCCTGTACAGGATCAAAGAGGAAGAGAAATGAGAATTGACAGAGAAAGTGTTGGCAAAAGTGCGAGGCATTTGTGGGTGTAAATGCAAGTGTGTGCAATATCTTAACTGCTTACTTGCTCCCCAAGACCAATTATTTGCATGGTTTCGCAAAGAAGAAAATAAGGAGTTTTCGTCTATTACAAGCTTAATTAACGACATACCCACTACAGAGGCACTGTTCACAGTTCTAGATCCAAGTTGATGCTGTTTCTCTAACAATGGTAAACTAGTGCAATGCTGATTATCCTCTACTGGGGCTGAACCGCTGAGAAATTGGAGATTTATGTTATCACCAGATGCCCTTTTTAAACTTGCACACGAAATGATGGGGTCCAAATTCTACCCTTTTTACATGCGTCCAACTTTTACATGACAATAGTAGGGTGGTTGATATCAACCATGTTTGGGGTCATTTTCTGTGTTTTAGCATCATATTTAAAATTGACTTCTAAACGTGTTAATTTCAAACGACATGGAATATTAGTCATCTTTGAACAAAATGTGGTGGGTGTGACTTGTTGAATCACTAGGTTGTGGTTAGTCTTTATTGAGAGTTTTTGTATCCCGTTATCCAAATGACTTCTAATATAAGTCATTTTTGCACCACAAGGGTATCATTTAAAAAAAAGACATGACCCCCCCCAATAATATAGTAATTTTACCCAAATGGGTGGAGTTTTAACCACAATTTGAGGTCAAATTTTTTACCAGATCACTGGGGTAAAATATGACCCTTTTCTAGTTCATGCATAATTGACAGGGGCCTTGCGGGGTCAAAAGTGACCCTTTGGGGTTTTTTTTTGCAACTCTGTGAGAGACAGTTACTCAATCAGGATTGTATGGAAGAAAATAGGTAGAAATTCCATTTTTCTTTGGTTTTTCTTGCTTAAAATCATCAATAGTTTCAAATGTAATTTGCCGAATATTTCTCCTTTTGATGTATGTTCACAAATAAGTGTCAACGTGATCGTAAGGATGGCATCAGGTGAAAATTTATTTTCATATTTGTGTGTGGATGCTTGAGGATTTTCCACCCAATGTTTCAATTTGTTAGAAATAATGGTTTTTAAAACCTTCACAATACCTTGGATCAGACTTAATTTTTAAACAGGGCTATGAAAAAAACATCACGGCGGACGTTTTCATTCATTAAATGGGTCCTAGCTTAATAATTCAACTTTCGAAAGTTTTGTATGCTAATAGTTACAGCTTGACCAAAAAATATTAGAAAAAAAATGACAAATAGCTCGTACGCAGGGCCGTTTTTGGCGCATTTTATCCTTACAGTGCAAAAAAATAAGAACAAAAAGTATGCTGAGGTATTCAATGTTTTATTGATCATTACTATGTATGAATGAAACTTAAATCAAAAAATGGCATCAGGACACGTCATCCAGATGGAGACTTTTCATCAAAGACGGGTGCTTGCATTACATTTGATTGGTTGAGTCAGGAAAGTACCATTTTCAAATGATTGATTACACTTTTTAGCATTTTAAATGCTCCTGTAAATTGTGAGTTTTTTTTCCAATGGTATTTAGGTCTTGTCTATTTTGATAACACAGATTTGGACAAAACGTTAAGGTGTCAACAAAGAATAGTTGGTCCAGAATACTCATCAATGATAATATATGCATGTTTTATAATATTTAGTACCTCTCGTCGAATTGTACACTTCTGGAAGACCTGCCGCCCAGACAACAAAGTTATACTGCGTGCGCAGTTAAATGCCATTCTTAATCACAGAAAATAATCAGCAAAAATGACTTGGAAACCTACCAGGGGGTCACTGCCATTGAGAAATATGAAGGAACTACAAAGCTCATGAGAGTGTTTGCCCAGGCAAGCATTAGGCAATCTACAGACAGTGGATTGGATAATGCAACACTATCAGCACTACAAGAATTTCTAAGATGTATGGACAGAAAGACTGCCAAACAAGCGAATATTGCACGCTCTAAATGGTTAGTGTCGGGGTGGGCTGAATGTGATGCCACCAAACTATGATGCTCTATGCACAACAGGTGCGCTTGCCAAATTATCAGGCAGCATATTAAGGACGGCTTGGAGCAATATCCGGAAGTTCCAAATCCCATGGAAAAGTAATGAGACAAAGTGACTGAAAGGGGAGGAAGAAAATCAAACAGGAAAAAAGAAAAATGGCTGATGTACCAAGTACTAGCACAGGAGGACAAGAAGCCACAGCAGGACCAAGTACCTCAGGACATGCAAGTACAGCTATAGATGGGTGAAGGGGAAGGTTATGAAAGCAAACAACGGAAACTTCAGCACGTACATTGGCATTAGGGTGGGGGTGGATGGAGGAAGCACTAAGATTGGACAGAGGGTCAATACAAACAAGTATTCGGACCCTTTTCGTCTTCTTGATCCTGCAAGAAATGAGAGTGTGGAAAGAGGTGGAGCAGATGACCAGTGTTGTAGATCTTTAGGTTTACCATGTACGGAATTGTATACATGCAAGAAGGCGCTAATAGCAAGCAACAAGAGCAATCTACACCTGATTACGAAGGGAAGATGTACAGAAGACATTGGAAGGCCCCCATAACACAGCTGTTTGAACCCCCCATGCCAATTGTATCTTATTTTTAGGCAAATTTAAGGAAATGGCGACAAATTTTGAAACGGAAAAAAGTGGGGCGGGCAAGGAGCTATTACCTCTGCAAAAATCAGGAAAATTCATTACGAGATCTTGCAATATAGGCTACAAAGGTCATATGTGTGTGTATAGCACCCTCGAGATGCCTATTCCACAGACAAACCGTTGTTTGTTTTTTTTGTTAAAACAAGTTTTATGAAAAAATGTATTGCCCGCAAGGAAATATAATTTAAATATAATTATGTAGTTAGTGGATAAATACTTCAAAATTAGTTGTCAAAAGTGTGTCCAACGTTGATATTTTTTGGTTTATTTCATTTATGCATAATAACTGAGACTTTCAAACAGCTGTGCATATTAATAGATAAAATATCTAAAGATGAACTGGCTGTTCAATTACCTGAGGCAAAGCTATATATATATATATATATATATTATTATAATATATATATATATATATATTAGATGATATATATATATAATTCGACTTACAAGAAACTTCAAGGGAAATGAAAGAACAACTGTCTCAGAGGCAACACAAATCCTCAAAGTTGTAATCAAATTAGATTGTGACCCTGAATCTTTGATACTCTAATGGTTCCTATTTTTTTGTAAATAAACGGAATCTTCATCGCAAGTCTTACATCTGTCAAGGGCGACGGGAATGACAACAGCCGGTTTTCCAAACCCTAGGAAACCAAGGCGGGAATGACAACAGCTCGGTTTCAACCATCAGGAAATCAAGGGCGATGACAACAGCCGCGTTTTCACCATCGGACAATTCAAGGGCGAATGACGGCGGAATGAAAACAGCCGTTTTCAACCATCAGGACAATCAAAGGCGACATGACAACAGGCCGGTTTGCACCATCAGGACAATCAAAGGCGATGACAACAACCGGTTTTCAACCATCAGGACAATCAAAGGCGAATGACAACAAAACCGGTTTTCAACCATCAGGTACATCAAAGGCAATGACAACAACCGGTTTTCAACCATCTGGACAAGAGGTGCGTTTCTAAACAGACTTCTTTGTTTGGCATTTTAAAATGTCAAGTTGTTGCCTCTTTAGTGCATTTTTACATATGTATCTAAAATTTACTTCTTTTGTCAGGTTCACGAAACCATAGAACCATTAGTATTCAATCACAAATTTGAGTATTTTTAATCCATGCAATATATTATACGGAGTTAAAAGGAACAAACAAAAGGACAAAAGACCGACATGCAGGGTCATCCAACGAAAAAAATAACTTACACTCATGTGTTAATTCTGTAATTCAATGCAAATATAAAGAGCTAAGGAAGTGATATCTGATTTTTAATATACCATCTATTTTAATCTATTTTTATGAAAATTATTTTAAAATCTATCAAATCTTATGGAACATATATATTTTCCCAGGCGGAGATTAACTCTTTGGCGGGGTTAGAAACGGCAAACGTGCCACGTGACCATGTCGCTTCCAAATAGTACAACTGGCCAGGCAAGTTTCGCCAAAACTCTTCGAAATTGAGGAGTTTAAGAAGGTATGCAGCCCAGCCAAAATCAAATAAAGCAATGATGCCGTAACCCCAAACTAATTGGCCAACAGGAATTATTTTCCTCCAAAAGAACTATGAATTGTACAGAGGGTCAAACAAACAGTATTCTGGACCTTGATGCAAGAAATGAACGTGTTGAAAGATGTGGAGCAGATGAACCATGTTGTAAATATCTTTAGGTTTACCATGTACGGAATTGTATACATGCTACAAGTGCACTATAGCCCGCAACAAGACCATCTACACCCTTCATGTACGCGTGGGGGTTGCGGGCGGCAGGGTGTGGTCGCACCCTCCCCCCAAATTCCACAAAGTGGCAAAAAACGGGGTGTGAGAGGCCATGATACAAAATGAGGAAAAGGGGAAATAAGAGGAAAAAAGGAATAAAAGTGCCAAAAACAGGCTGAAAAATCCAAGAAAAGCCAAATTTTGGGCAGCTAACAAATTTTAAAAACAAGGAAATCTTTAAACGAGGAAATTTTCCACCCTTGAAAAAATCCACTTTCTTTTGATGAAATTTTTGATAAAAAGGTCCAAAATTGAGAGAAATATTGACAAGAAATCCCTTTTTGGTGGTGAAATGCAAGTCCAAAAATGGGCCATTTTAGGGGGTTTAGGTCCCCTTTTAAAAAGTCCTTTTTTTGAAGACCTGCACCCCAAATCAATCCTGCATACGGCCTGGTCTACACCCCGATTTCAATGGAGAGAAGATGATACTGAAGACATTTGGCGGGCCCATTGTCTAATATATAAAATACTATGGTAAAACTGGCTGTTCCATTACCGGAACTCAAAGCCTATTGATCAAGAACTTCAAGGGGAAATGAAAGAACAACTGTTCTCAGAGGCTACACAAATCCTCAGAAGTAAGTAAGCAAATTAGAGTGTGACCCTGAATTTTTTGTGCTACTCTCATGGTTCCTATTTTGTTTAAAAAATAGGACTCTACCCATGGAAGTAACTCTCAAGTCTTACGTCTGTCCAGGGCGAATGACAACAGCCGTTTTCAACATCAGGACAAGAGGTTGCGTTTTCTAACAGATTTTTGTTTGGCCTTTTAACATGGGGGGGGGATGTCCAAATTGTTGCAAACTCTTTAATTGCCATTTTTTACATACTAATCTAATATTGATTTCTTTCGTCAGGTTTCAACACAAAACAATAGACCATAAGTATTCATCTCAAATTTGATATCTTTATTCCCCATGCAATAATTCTACAAATTAAAAGGGACAAAAGACTAGACATGCAGGGCATCCAATGAAAACAACCTATACTCATGTGTTTTTATTTGCTGTAAAAAATTTTATGCAATATAAAGAGCTACATGAATGTGACCCCTGATTTTTAATATACCAATTATTTTCATGATTTTTAAAATCTACCATCTTATGTGAAAATATATATTTTCAGTGAAGATTACTCTTTGGTGGGGGTTTAGAAACGGCACACGTGCCACGTGACCATTAGCTTCCCAAAATAGTACAACTGCGGCGAGTTTTCGCCATAACCTGGCGAAATGCGGAATGTAAAGAAGTATGCAGGCCACAAATTTAAAGCAAATGATGCCGCAACCCAAAACAATTGCAAAGAATCATTAATTCTCCAGAATTGTATCGAGAAAACCTTAAAAAACCCCAACATATCAAATGTTTTACCAAATCAAGGGATGGAATGTTGTATTATTTTGGGTATGGTTTATACAGGAGTCAAAATAAAAATGTCTAAAGAACAGTGAAAAGTATACAACATGTTCATCACCTTTCAAGGCTTCAAAAATTAGTTTTCACTTGGTGGAGGTTATAGTCAATAGTTTAAATATGACGTTGTGCCTCTTCCACCTTGTGAGGCTATGGGAGTCAAATTTAAGATACTGACTCTATAAGCGGTTTGAAATTAATGTCACTGTTTTGCAACATAAGCAACAACAAATGTTTCATATCCCGATTGACCTCCGTGTCGCATCCCAGAATCCTTGAATTTTTATTTGTGCTGGGATGGTCACGGAGATCATTTTAAGGATATGAACAACAATAGTGTCTGAATTATCTAACTCGCTTATTCATCTCTATGCCTCCTCCAAGTGCTAACTTTGGTATGGGGACAGGGTAGAAATAAACGTGACGTGTGGGGGGGGGGGAGTTCAGACTCAGTTTCTGAATTTGAAGGTTTCTGATGGTGAAGAAAGCTGACACTCATCCTCTCAGTCGCAGAGAATAAGTAGCCATGGTAGAAATCATTTTTCTTATTGTATTGGGCGGAGCCTTGTCCGTCGCATCCATCCCCTGATTGTTGAATTTTGGCCAAAATCAGTCCTTTGAAAATTGCCAAGGCCCTAAACAAATTGGTTTAATGCAAGCAACGTTTCCCACCTAGGGGTCACAACCCAAAGGGGCCGCAGGCAAATGAGAAAGGGGACGCAAAACGAACTTTAAACAATCTAAATTTATCATTTAAAATTAGAAAATATTTCATAAAAGCAAAGGTTCTCATGGTCATTTACCATGTCATTTTAAATCGTCAAATGTACGGACATTGGATTGTGATTTAGGTAAAATACCGATTAACATTTAAGGTAACATACCAACCAAAACGGGAGGTTAACTTTACACTCTTACTGCCTCACTGTAACCTCTGACATTTTTGTAGAAATGTTTTATTTGCTATTGTTTGGCTTCTATTGTATCTGCTAGGCACTTATCAGTGATTTGAAAAATCACGAAAATCAATCATCAAAATCTGATTTGTGCAATGTCTGTAACAATATAGCTATCTCCAACATACCTCATATTATCATACCAACACCAAATAATGACAAAATTGGATATTTTAGTCATAACGTCTGTATATAACTGTCGTACGGACATTCCTACACCACGTAAATGGAAAGACATTCACGATCTTGAAACTGCTGTTTTTCCTCCTTTCGGCCAATTTTTCATTGAAAAATAACGTATTAGAATTCCACAGACTTCCCCTTCATTTTAATCTACTCCGGCAAATTTCAATATTTTGAGTCTTTGGGTGATCACTAAGACCCTATACACGTCTCAGCAGCAGATTGCCAAATACTAAATTAAAGTATTAACACGAACAGTGTTAAATACCTAAATTTCAACATCAAACAACACACCGCACCAAACCGCGAAGCTTTGTACACTGCTTGGTGTTAAAAATTTTAACACCTTCGTTTTTGCAGTGTAGGGGGTGTGTTTGTAAGTTATATCCTCGCCCGTGCTAATCATTAACAGGTCACGGGGATAATGGTTGAAGAACCCGGTCTAATGGTACAGAGCCAAAAATAGACAAGCTGCAAGCACATCTATATTAATAGTAGTCCGTTCAAATGCATAGTGGAACGTACTGTGACTTCGGGATCGAGGGCTATGAGAGGTTGTCAAGTCATAGCACCTTTTAAAATATATTCCTTCCTGTAGAAAAAGAAATGTTGGCGACATATATATCAAATACTTTTTTTAATATGCTTATTTTTCACACAGTACAAAGGTCACAATTGTGGGTACCGAAGCCAACAGGAACGCCTTTACATTCTTAGATAGTCCTGGTGCATCTAAAGAACGCAAGTTTGCCGTCAAATTGGAATGTACCAATTCGCCACAGAAATTTCACTTTCTCTCGGCTATGTTGTCGACTGAACTGTCCATGTGCTTGGAAAGCCGAAATGTGCCTAGATTTTCTCCTATCAGGATTGCAGATTTGGGTGGATAGTGTGATTGTCGGCGCACTACTTAACATTCAGATTCATGAGGAAGAGACGACCATCCGAAGAAACCCTGCAATCCAATCCTATCTATTTAAACTATTATTTTAAATTAATTTTTTCAATAATGCGTTACTTTTTCACTACAAGTGGCAACGTGGGTACCAAAGCCAAACAGGAATGCCTTGACATTCTCGTAGATAGTTGGTGCATCTAGTCTCATCACATAAAGAATCAGGCTTCCATACAGTTTGAGTCGAATGAATGATTCAAATTTGCAACAAAATGTCAACTGCTGTATATTGTAGACTGACTGTCATTGTGTGCTTATGAAATGCTGAATATTTTTGTAGATTCTCCCTCCGGGTGAAGAGTGATTCAGATTCTGAGGCGAAGACCTACATCCGAAGAAACGCTGTCAATGCATACTATCTATGTAAACTTGTAAATCAGTTCTTTTTCTTAATTATCTTGGATGAAAAACAAGTAAATGACCAACAGCATGTTCTGTTCATTACATCATCAATTGGTCAAAAAAGTATGATGGATGGAGGCTTTTAGGAGATGGGTTAGCAACGCCCAGTGAATACAGTATTATCAGCATCATCAGAAGGAATAGATCTTTGCTTTAGACAAATTGACTTGCTACTTCCATAAGGAGAATTTAAATATTAACAGAAACTGGACACATGCATCAGTTTAAAAAAATATAAGCTGCAAAAATTAAGTATCTGTTTCAACAATTTAGATTGGAAATTCTGGATCGAAGAAAAAGGCTACGTAATATAGATCTCCATTTCCTTATTCCATATCACTCAAAGATTAAAGATGGAACAGTTGAAACAACTGTGGAGGGAATTTCCAATTCTTTTGTCACAGATGGACAAGGCATTGTCTGATTCTGAATTATGTGAATTCGAACAAGCAACAAAAGATTGGGTGAATCTTTGCTGAGTTGGATTGTAGCACAGACATTACTCCATACATGCATGTCATGGCTTTTTAACGTACCTGAAGCCATGCGGCTCTATGGAAATATTTTGCATTTCTGTCATCAAGGCTTGGAAAAAGTTAATGATTTAGTAACAAAATGATAAAAATGTTCTTCCAACTTTGGAAAAGATGCATATGCCCAATAATGGCTTAACACCATAAGCCTACACATATTGCAGAGCTAAACTGAACAGTTCAATGTAGCCTATGCAAGAAGGAGGGTCATAATAAGCGTACATGTGGTAGCACCTTGTGATTCAAAGATGTGTAGTCTAGACCATGCTAATAAAATGTATATATCTTATAGTCACATGCTAAAATTTGTTTTCGCTTAAGCATATTGTACGACAGATAATTTTAAAAAGATTTTCTGCAGGAAAGCCTATTTATACTACTGGCAACATTTTTAAAAATGTATAATTAAATTTGGATATGCATTTTTTCTGTTTGCTGTCTTTTTGCTGTTGTTTTTTTGTATTTATTTTCATATATTGACAGGTTTCAGAATATTGCATATTCAAATGGTTGCTATTGGTGTAAATGTATAGCAAGGTCAAATACACGAAGAAACACCTGAAAAATGAAGCATCATACATTAACAGCAGCTGGGAAAGAGATTTGTGTAATGATTTGGTGTACGAATGCATCTAATTCAAAAACATACCACCTGCCAACAGGAGTAATAAAACCCCACTTGTTAATATTCCAGCGATCAATGAACCACATAACTTAACCACAACCCCAAAGTGTGAGACAACACACAAACACACATCTGAAAACAAAACGCAACATCTTGAGCTGCACACAAAATTACGTTAATTTTAGCCTAGGTACAAGGTTAAAACAAAACTGAATATTCACCTGTAAGATTAATGGTAAAACCAATATTGGACGTTGTAACGAAATCTTGTCTTACTATTGAGCTGTTAGTACACTCATTTTGGCATACGCAATTCTGCCGGATCAAAAACTGCAGAATTCAGACAGGACCAAGTTAAAAGATGGCTACTTGTGGCACGAAGAAAAAGCTTTTAAAATTGACCCAGATGAACTGGAATATTTGACTCAAGACACCTGACATGACAGCAATTGGCGTCACACTTCCAGACCAGTACACAAACCATAGCTAAACATTAGCTGTTTCATATTGTTTTCAGGTCAAAAAGCCAAATTCAGTCCAAGTAGCAAAATTAAGCAGAGCTGGTTTAGCCGAGAAAGTGTTGCAGCTGCCAGATGATACAGATATGGTAGATATCAACAACAGACTTCTCACCGAGTACCCACAATTAGAAAACACAGGGGGTATGAGTTTTTCAAAGCAGAGAAAGGGGGTACATTATTGCTCATACAACAGCCCACCCAAGACTACTTGGGAGCCTTCTTCAAGGCTTTGTCAAGATCAGGAATATTTTACATCAGGCCAGTGCAATGTGATTTGCCAGAGATGCCATAGGTATGTATGGTAACCAAGCACAAAAAGTGTGACTTTTTAGCAACATGAAAGTTGTTATTGGATTGCTGTCTACTGAAGATAGTAGCCTGTCAAGGATTAAAAAGCTAAACAACAAAATCAAGCACGACTATTTCCACAGCACCAACCACTAAGGAGTTGGGGCTCTAAGTCAGATCATAAAAAAATGCAACAGAAGGATGTGAATGGTTGAAAAACATGTCAAGTTGCAAGAAGGGGGGGGGTCATAATGACAGTACATGGATAGCACCTTGTGATTCAAAGATGTGTAGTCTAGATCATGCTAATAAAATGTATATCTCTTATTGTCACATACTAGAATTTGTTTTTGCTTAAACATAATATTAGATGACAGATTTTAAACAGATTTTCTGCAGGAAAGTATATTCATGCTACTGGCAACATTTTTAAAATTGTATAATTAAATTTGGATATGCATTTTTCTGTCGTATGGAAATGTTTTACTTTCATTTTTTCATTGATTTTCTTTCTAATTACTACAGCGCATGGAAATATGTCTCGAAGGAAGATGGTCACCCCTTGGAATCAGAGAATCACCCTGATCTTCGAAACGCCACTCCTCCAAGAACGCATAGTGCAAGCCAGGCCAGGCAGTAGTTAATTCACAGGCCTCCCAATCCTTGCCATCGCAGCTTTCTCAAGAAGAAAACCGCAGCCGCGGCCGCAAACGCCTTTCAAATTTTTGCAGAAATTATCCGAGCAAAGAAAATCAAGAATGTGCAGCGGCTTGCTCTTGCCAACAGTCAGCGCAAGGAAGGAAAGACATTTAGCAGAATCTAGTTTCAACAAAAGCACCAAAACTATCAATGAGATCATGTCTACCGTCAAAGCCATGGAGACTGCAGAAGCTGACCTTGAGAGAGCAAAACTGGCAAGAATAACAATCTTGGAAAGAGCGCTACTCGATGATTGCATCCAGGGCTGTGAAGGACGTTGGTTAATCCAAGCTGAAGGCATCTTAAGCAAAAACGGAATTGCAACAGATGCCTTCAAGCAGGCAATCTGTACCCTCCTAGAACACGGAAGCGGAAAGTACAGGAATCTTCTTCTCATCGGCCCCGCAAACTGTTGGAAGTCCTTCTTACTCGGACCCCTACCCCACATTTACAAGTGCTTCAGCAACCCAGTCGCTTTGCATGGGTTGGGGTTGAGAATGCAGAAATTATCATTTTGAATGATTTCCGTTGGAGTAAACAGGTTAATACACACTTTTAGAATATCCTAATCAAATTGAATAGAATCTAATCACAGGGTGGTTTAACATGTTTAATAGAAGATTTTACACACATATGCCTGCCCCTAAGACCCATTTTGCCCAAGATATGTCTGACTTCTGATGCACTAATACTTTGTACCAGTAGCCACCAAATCATTTATATTAAGGATGGGCAGGTTGACCAAAGGGAGACCGAAATGATGTCGGTTCGATGGTGCACCTTTGCATTGAACCACCAGATTCCCCATCAAGAGCAACATTCTTGACATCATTGCCAAGACACCTTGTAAAATCATCGCCACAATTGAGGATGCAAAGCCACCAAGTTTGAAATGAAAAACAAGAAACACCAAACCTCAAAAGACTCCAATCTCTCCAAGTACTTCAACAAAAAAATGACTGTCTATGCTCAGTGGTACAAGTCATATGTTTATTCACAGCTACACATCTTCCAGCAACATACTTTCAGATGTGTTACCTATTTATGTGATAATTAACCTTTTATGTAGATAAGTATTTGTGACTTTGTTATGATAAGTAAACCCAATAATCTTGTGATCCTATAAACTAAAATATGTAACTTCAAACTTTGCATTTTTTAACCAAGTTTTCATATTAGTGGTGGCGATTGTATACGGTGGTGCAATTTGGAAAAGAACAATGAACATTTGTCTAGGTTTTTTTAGCATTCTGACTTCAGAGGATCCCGCCAAAATTGTACTAACATACCTAACATACCTAAAGTTATAACGCCCCAAACACATAATAAGAACAAAATCAAATCTTTTAGTCATTACTGTCCAATCGGACACCACACACAATTTCATGAAAAATTCATATCCTTGAACACTGATGTCTTATTTTCTGTCATTTTTCCAGGTTGTAAAAATAAACTTACGAGAATTCTAACAGACTTCTTCACTTTTAGCTATTCTGCAAATTTTCAAAATATTTTGACTCTTTTGGGTGAACCACTGGATATTGGATTTAATTTAGAATGTTAAATGGAGACTTTTCTTATATTTTTGGGGCTGTACACTAGAGAATAAACAAATTCAATTATCATACATATTGTCTGTATGTACAAAGCAAACCCTTAGTTCAGCAAAAACCATCCTGTATTAAGGTCAATGGACACATGCTGGTAGACTTTCTTCCATTTTTCTGTACCTCAACAGTACCTGATCATATCGCAACATAGATTTTTAAAGTGAACATCGGGAAAGTGTTAAATTTCAAAGGATAACTATACCCTAACTGACAGGGCCTTCTCCTGTTTTCGCGACGCGTAATCAAGATGCTGGAGTTTTGGATTTGACCCCGTTAATGACGTCATAGTAACAAGTTGTAACCACAGATCTTAATCAGAGATGTCTACGCCCACTATTAAGAATAGCTGGCCACCGTAACCGGTTTTGAAAATGATAATATTCATTACGGTATCCTTTCGAAACTCGCACACGCCATAACCTGTTGGCTGGAAACGGTACATCGTGCTATGCAAATGCGTGAATATATGAATAAATTGGTACAGCCACGCTCTTGTAAATCAGGGAATATATGATAAATTGGTACACCACGCTATGGAAATAGGTATGCACTGCGGGAAAAGATGGTTACGGCTTGTGAGTCTGTTCGTTTGCTATCTAGTTTATAAATAAAATCTGGGTTGTAAACAATATAAGATGTGTGCGTGTGAGAGACTAATTGTGGGGTGTCAGTGTTAGAGTGGGCTGTGGATGTGAGAGTCCCGTTGCACAGCAGCGATTTAATGCAGTGTCTGAAGTCAAAAGGTTGAGAGGGTCAGTCTTGCTCAAATTTTGTGCTGAATCCGAAATTCAAGGTCTTAGTTGCAGCAGCCGTCGGTGTTGAGGGTGAAA
>JAMKCH010011524.1:0-77821 GCA_023653785.1 Ophioderma brevispina
CTTAAAGGTGCAACGAGAGATTTCACATATCAGGTGCCCCGAACATAATCGAAAGTACTGATTTTTGCCCTGATGTAAAGCTTTCCATCAAAAATGTCCCCACCTGAAAGGATTAAGCTGAGAAATGTTTCTTTGGTACAAAAATTGTGAAATTTCTAATTTCGTATAGGAGCAAATACAAAATTCAACCTATGTTTTATATTGAAATATAAGCAAATAAAAATCGCCCTTTTCCTCTCTTTAAGACGTTTATGTAGCTAAATTAAAGGTAAAAAGTCTTGAGTGTCTATCTATATGAAATTACTATACATTTTTTTACTTTTTGTAAGCCCCATATAGAGTATGTTAAAATTATATTGGTCGAACCAAAATGGGTCACTTGTTCGCTCATAACTTCCAAACCAAACTCCTTTGGCTCTAAGATTTCACCGTGTAAATGAGAAAAAATAGCTTTCTTATGATAACCGAAATGTTGACCCACTTCCGGTAAAATCTTTGCATACTATCTGGGGACGAGCTATTATCGATCGGGGCCATGGACCTTATTCATTCTCGTGTCTTTCAAATTAAACATTGAATCACACTAATTTGATTTCCCATCTAATATGATTGAATCTAAGCAAAAGTACTTAACTTTAAATCTATATTTAAATCCCTTAAATTCATAGTCTACCAATCTTAAATCCCAAGCTTCCATTCTTCATGAAAGAACTCTGTTCTGCTGTTCTGCTACTGTCCCACCTATTTAATGAAAAGCTTTCTGACCGTTTTGAAATGGTCTGTTTCATCACTATTGGTACATTTTTACTCTGCTATTTGCCCCCAATTGTTAGGTGCACAATGTATTTGTTACATACAGTTATTTTTTTACAAATTATTTAAGATCAGTTCGAAACCTATTTCCATATTCCCTTTAAATTATAATCACACAGAACCAATCCCCAATTTACAACTCACACTACACGACCACAAACGTAATAGAGCCTTATATCCGCAAGAACTTTATTGGACCAATAGCAAAGGCAATAATGAAGTTGATTTATGCATTCGATTTGCCTTCATGTGGGACATAAAGTTTATACGCCCCTCTATTTTCAGAATATTTTGAAAATGGATTTTACAATGTAAAATACGCATCAGAATCATACGTTTTCTAATAAAAAAAGTGTCGGTTTTGTACAAGGCGAACCAGTAACAATCCGCTTCAGCGCTTCTTCGGTACGATGGCATCACAGTCTTAATTCACCTTTCACATTGCATAAACCCATTATTTTTCTGGTCAATGGCAATGGTGTGCCAGTTCAAAAACAGCACACTTGTATTGTTCTTTCAAGATCTGTACCAAAAGCATGCTAAGTGAATGCAGCTGAATGTGGATAAAAGGCTTCATCAGATATTTCCAGATATGCTGCTCTCAATTTTTTTCTAACAAATCGTGTGTTTGCATATGCATAATGTTTGTCTATATCACTCTGTGAAATAGTTAGGATCGAATAGATGTACTTCATATAGAAATCACAACTTTGTTATAAGATTCTGGATCCGGAATTTTTGTTTTATACACAGTACAGTATTCTATGATACTGTTTTCATGCTGACTAATACTAAAACGAAAATTGCGATTCATCCCAAACATTACGATTCATCATTTTATTCTAGTTGCCTCATTTTCTCTGAGTCTTAGAATTGTTTTCTTAGTACGACTGCAAAAGATGTGTATTTTGTGTCTAAAAGTTGTTTCATCGCCCAGAATTCCTTTAGAGTACCATCAAATCTGTGAATCATTCCAATAAGTGTTCCTTTAAAGTTTAATGTGACACCTAGTTTATTTTGATTAAATTCGATTTAAATTCACAAAATGTGTCTCCGAATAGCTGTGAAACAATTTTGAGAAGAGAACCCTGCTTGTATTCCCAATGGCATGAAGTATACTATACATAAGGCCCTAAAAAGAAGGTAACATTAATAGCTCCCATTCTCTCTGCAATCACGAATATTAAACTCCTAGTAGTCTGTGGAGTGTGGATGCAAACTCAGCATGTCTTTGAGTTAAATAAATATCTATCAGGCTATGCAAACGGATTGGTGACAAACTCTTGCTGAGTCTTGCATCCAAGAACAAATACTTTTATATACGAGACCTAACTTTAAATAAGTGACATGAATATAGGCTGACAGCTAGAGTCATTTCGTATCAATGTGGCCTATGTCGGTTGTGATAGGATGGCACAAATAGGTCATGAAAAGGCAATCGTTTCAAAGCTCGTTACACATCGTACTTACACTTAATAGTGTGGTTTGGTATGTCAATGAAACAGTTCCCGTAGGATTGTTGTGCTAAAATTGATTTTCTTGCTGTTTTGCAAAAGGGACCAGACTGTCACAAAATGATGGGGTTCAACTTTTCAGACTGCTGCTCCCTTCTTCAAGGGGGGAAATGTTACTACTGGGGAAAATTTGAAATAAAGTCTGTGTTTTAATATACATTAACATTTCATCTCCTTATAAGGATTAGAAAAAAATATATCTGCCTAGGTTCCAACGTTTAGTTAAAGAGCTATAGCCACATAATGGTTCAAGGTCATCCTGGGGTAAAAATTTACATAATGCTCAGATTGTTTTTGAAACCGGTGGCAGGTTGTTTGTATTGTATCATAGGATCCAAAATGTACTATTGTACAGTGTGTTCCATTTGGTTGGCTAATTACAGAGCAAAATATGTGAAAGGTCTACATGTCCCTGGATGTTGCAATGGTAATATCACCAAAGCAGCTAAAATGCATTTTCCGTTTTAGTATATCAAGAGGAATAATTTGATATCACTTTCAACATCATCTGAGCATTTACCCCCAGTGTGACCTTGAACCATTATGGGGCTATACCTCTTTAACTAAAGGAGACGAACGCGTTAGTGTACATTAAGACACAGTTTGAATCGATTTTAATTCTCCCCTGTACTAACATTTCCCCCTTGAAGGAGAGGGCAACAGTCCGAAAATTTGAACACCGTAATTTTCTGACAGTCTAGGCCCTATTGAAATCCAAATAGCAACAACATCAATTTTAACATGAAAATCCTACGAGAATACACACCATACCACAATATAACAACGAAGCTCAAAGTCAGTATAAACATCTAAGAGTTGATAGGCTCATCATCAGTTCCTGGTGAACGTTTAAGTCATGCCGACGTAGTTCTGCTATTTATATACAGTGATATCGGATTCATGCAATGAACCATATGTTACATTATCCAAATTTGATTCATGTTGTAGTACCACATCTCCGTATTTGTTATTAATTTCAGTCCTACTTGCACACTCAAATAAACCACATAGGTATTACATATTGTAAGTAAATGTCAAACATTTGTATCAACATCAAACTAGCTATTGACTATATTTATTGATAAATATATATTGTGACATATTGATAATGCATTCCCTGAATTGAAAACAATCTCACATATACAATATTGGTGCCATTTAATTGTCATTGTCAATGATGCAATTTATTTCGGATTAATAGTGTGGTAAAAGTGCATTAGTTAAGGTTCATACCCCACCAATCACACGACTATTTATTTATTTTTTTACATTTTACTTAATTCAAAAATCACAACACAAAAAGATTTACAATTAATCTTAGCCTAACCAAGAGGTTGTTACAAGTTTTCCCTTTGGCGCCAAAAAAACTCAAATTCAAGACCAAACGGTTTCATTTTATTAGGACCATCTTTTGCGCTCGTTTAAGTAAAACAATTTGGACCGTACCACTCTTCCAAGGTAATGGTAGGTCGTCAAAGTTGTGGGATAGGGGGTGGTACATCTTCCGAGATTTTGTAAAAACTTAACAGATATGAAGATGAAACTTACTATGTAGGTCAAAAAGTCATTTTCTTTCATACAAAAAAACACAAAAATTCCGTGTCTGTATGATTTGTTTGGTTGGATTTTGAAAATCGACTATGACTGATTTGTGATTATGATTTCATTCTAACGTCGCAAAGGAAATAAAGGTTCTTCTTTGGGTTCTCTATTAAAATAATGAGACCCATACCTATACATGGATTTTAAATTTACTATCGGTTGGTATTTTGTTTGCAAAATTATAATGGCACCCACCCCGCTGATTAGGTGTGAATCAGACACGTGGCTAGACAAGCGTTCAAATAAAACGGATCAGATATAATTCATCAAGCGAAATATTTTTTTTATTAAAATCATGATGACTTTAAATCAGTGGAAACTCTTGACTTGTTCTAAACATGTGCAATTAGTAAAAGAAAATGGATTCGTTTTAAATACAAAGCTTACGGCATACCGTATCCCGTCAATGAGTTTTCGTGAGTATTGTGTCTGAAACTTCAACGAATATTCCTATTCTTTCTTGGAAAAAAGATATCGTCATTTTTCTTGTCATTATCAGGTAAGATAGCTGAGACAAATTGGAGTCAGACAAAGCCAAGGAGTAACCGTTGATAGGATTACCAACTAATTTTGGACCACATATTGATATTGAGACACAGGACATCTGTATAGCTGTGTAATTGTGATTTAAGTATCAATATTTTTATAAAGAATAATAAAGGTGTTTTTAACCTTGTTCAGGTGAGAGATTTACCTCAGCTCGCTCCAGAAAAGGAAGCAGCGTTTGTGTGTAAGTGAATGCAACTACATTCCAAGTTCTGGATGTTCTTGCAAAGATTCAAATAATCTCATCATATCTTCTTCTTCGATGCTTTCTGCGAACCGTGTTTGGAAAGCATACAGATACCGCGTTAGCCGCTCCTCGATAAAATCACGATAGTCAGATCTTCCGTAACTATTATCCACAGCAACTATTCCAACCCAATCCCATCCGTAGTGCGCCACAAATATCCGCAGCAATGACAATGGCTTGACATCCGTCATCAGGAACGCTTCGAAGAAGTTTCTGTAATCACGCTTGCTCAGCAGGCGCTGCTAGCAGAGTAACTTATGAGGGTACACCAAATATTTGCAGGAAATCACTAACGATCATAGCTGGTTCCGATGAATCTGGGCCTATTATCAGTGGAGATTTTCACTAGGAAAAAGCATACCAGTCCTGGAGATGCAGGTGTAATCGTCACTTTCCGTGAGATCTAAGCATCCATGCTTGACTTTAAAGCGAAACTGTTCCGATTGCAAAATGTGTATTTCATAGACCAACGTCGGTTCGAAAAAATCATTCTGGATTGATTTCTTCGATAGCAAATTTCATAACCTGGCGCGAAGGTACGATGGAGAAGGTAGCTGGAAACAAGCTTCTTCAATTGGACCCGGGTCAGATGTTGTCTCTGTTAAAATACGAAAGTGAATGGAAAAAAGTCACAGAGTTTGACCACTGACGAATGGCATTTGTGAGGAATACAGGCAAGGTGAACCAGTAATACGTTAAAGTATCACTTGCGACATGGAGTAGAGAATATTGCTGGCAGAGAAGACAGTTCATATGAGCTTAATAATCACAGTACTAAATTATAAAGGCCTTACATAAGACACCGGAACGCGCATCTTTTGATTATCACTAATGTCACGCTTACCCTACTAGATGTATTCCCAATTGTCGATACTCAACTCAAAGTAATCGTGTAGGAGTTATCAATCGGACACCGTGTGCTGATCAAGCAGATCAACCTTATCCCACGTGTCAGGCGATGCTCAACCCAGATAAGGTGCTCAATACTATTATCGTTAACACCTGGAAGAAAGTATACGAAACGTCAGAAATTTGATCCGCACTATCTGATGTAGAGATTCGTATAAAACTTGTAAGGTGATAAAGAGAGTGCATTAAGCTAACGGACATCGCTGTATAAAGACCAACTAAAACTGTATACAAGCATGTATGCGCATGCGCAAGGACATATGACGAATATGGCCATGCAGTTTCCTTACAAGTCCACGGACGATAAACTCCAAAAGGGGTTTTTATTTTTCGCTGTGTTCCGTTAATTATAAAGAAGAAAAATTCTATAGCTAACTGGCAGCGATTATTGTTCATACTACATTTGCCCGCTGTTGCAAGTTGGCGTTTCGCCACCCCTGACTTCGAAAGTTTTAAACGTTTCTTTAGTTAATTTGAATTAGAGATAACAATGGTTAGAGGTTACTTTGCTAGTAATTTTCCATAAATTATTAAATGTCTATACGATTAATGCTGCGATTGTAAATGGTACTGAATCTAGATTGTACTTCATTTTGAATTAATGGAATCTGCCATACCGACATTGCATATCTTGACAGTAGGGTGCCTCTTATGTTGTTAGCGACAACAAGTTGTATCCGTCATGGGCAATCACATTATGTGTTTTACGCTAACCGAACAGCCTTTTAAGTGGTATGTAGAAAAATCCGTCTTATTTCTAAATCAAGCTCCAATATAGGTCTGTGACCCTTTGAGATAAACTCCGCAGGGAGGTGTCAAGGATTTGGAGTAGGTATGTACACACTCATTATTTCAAAGGTGAACTGTGGACTATAAAGGGGAAGTGTGCATGAACAAATATTCAGGCTGTAGTAATACCAACCTGGTCCGAGTCACGTTCACAAACTAAACACAAAAATATTTTGAAATTTATACACATTCCATCCAAGACTGTTAACCTGTTCAACACTTTTTAGTGCCTGGGGGTGGGGTACACGTGGACCCAGTATTTCGTTTTTTATGCGCGTGTCATATTTTAACGCAATAATATTGTGGCCAATTTTTGGTAATTTGCCTAACTTTCATATGAAATTTTTGCAAAATTGTGATTGAAAAGGAAATCCCACCTAATACACCAACGTGTACGGTCGGTGAAATAATTATTTTTTCGCTATATAATGTTACCTTTGACTTTTGGTGGTTAACCCTCTTCTACCTGAGCCATTTTTGTAACAAATTGGGGCCGAAGGGGGGGGTGGTTACCACCACCCCCTGAGATTTTTCGTTTACTGAACACCCGATCCTGTAAATTTGGTACAAAGGATAGCTTAGGGAAAGTAACAAAATACTAATATAGGGGGAAATTTATATTTCGCAATTTTTAGCGACTCAAACACCCTATTATAGTTCTAAAATTTGATGTTCATTATATAAAACTAGTCATTTCCCATCAAGTAGGTCCAAAAACCGCATGAAAATCTGATTTTCCTAACCTTTTTTTGGCGAAAAAATTGAATTTTTCCACTGTGTGGTGTCTATGGAAATGGCAGTTTTTGCTGACATGCAAACTTTATGAACGTCATTTTTGTGACGTAATGCTAGGCAGGTTGGTACTCATTTTGGTATCAATGGAAAAAGAGGACATAGCTATCTTGGTACAAAAATAAAGTTCTGTGATGTTCCTTGGTTGTGTTAGGCATGTTGTGGTACTTTCTCTTCCGGAGGGGGGGGTGGTACACACCCCCCTATTCGTTCAACTTGGGGATCACCCTGTATTACTTATACCCAGGTTGGATGTTTGTTTTGGATTTTTAAAAGGTGCGGGAACTGACAATTACAATTACATTAAATAATTTGGCACCAAAAAAGGGGGTTTTAGCATATGCCAGGGGGGAAAAAACCTGAAGGGGGGTGATAACCACCCCCCCCCCCCTCGGTTAGACGTTTGTGAGGGTTAAAGGGCCATTCTCCGATAAAAGTGTTTCAAAGGGTTTTTGTGTCGCTCACAGTCAGGCACAGTGTAAAAGCTTGTTTACCCGTAGAATGAATGTTTATACTTAGGAGTTTTCAAAATGAATCGGAACTAGAGTTGTATTCCCGTAGAGAAGTTGTCAACATAAGGCTTGATGATACATAATTATCGCCATGTCGCCAGCCAAGATCCGTTCTTTAAAAGGTGCCCCTGCTGTTATGTACACAAGAAGGCATATCACAGATCACATTGCATTTTTATCAGCTCAGTAGGCCCTATTATTAAGTTGAAAACATGATAATATGGATTATTAAAGTTTTGCAAGAGTTCCCTTTTAATTTGGAAATGTAGTAGAGCCATGTTTTACTGTCCAACCAGTTTAAAAGATATCACCGCCCAGTTAAGACTGAGTGCCTCGTTCGCGATAAAATAAACTTTGCGGTTTTACTGTGAGTTCAATAATTTTTGAACTGTATATTTCATCATTTATTGAAAAAAAATACACGAAGGTGGAGAAAACTTATGGAGGATATGTTGGCTTGGTAAGCTGTGGACCTAACATCTTTGTGCAGAACCAAGATCCATAACTTATTTCTGGACCAATTTTTATTCAAGTTACCAGGTGTGCTGCATTTAGAAAATACAAAAGAAGGCGGTCTAACCACGGTTGGTAATAAATTGGATATTGAAATGGGGTTTCGCGGCAAGTTACTGTAAGTTAAGTGTTTCTGCAAAAGATGTTATGTCACAGTCTGCCAAACAACTTTCTTCCATGATTTGTGTTCATCTTTGTTTCTTTTCGGAAAAAAAATGTGAAATACACGGTCAAAGTTAATTGAACGCACCGCAGTGGAAGCATAAGGTGATTTATTCGTGAAAGAGGGACAAGTTCTTGTCATAACCAAAAATAGCCAATCTTAATCTGGTGATGAGCACCTGAATCTTTTGCACTGTAATAACAATGGCTCTGTACTTCCATGATGTACATCTACTGGTTAATGTATTTAGGGAAAGAAATTGTTAAGCATTCATTCATTTTCATTCAAATGTGCACCCAATTGGCACTTGACATGACCCCAGTGCAGAGTATTGAAAGGTTAATAAGTAGACAATAAAAACTGCGCAGAAATCAGTTAATTCGCCGATATGCGTAACCTATGTCCTTATGTAAGCATCTTTCTCCCTTTGATCCCATGGAATAATAGAGACATACAGACAATGCGATAAAAGTTCACTTCATTTAGCAAAATGTTTGCACCATCTGCTCATAACTTCAATGCAACTACCTCTCCAACTACAGCTCGGGCAGAACAATGACATCGCACTGACACTCTCTGAATAAATAATCTACCACGTCATAGGTGTACTGTACAATCCTTGAATCAAAGCTGCATTGATTTCAGGATTTGCTGGTATATATTTGCACAGTGTAACCTAACAGATGAATAGCTGTATCGAATAACGTATACTTGCCACTTACCTTGTGGTGATAAAGGTTACAGGTACGTCACGCGTCATGTCTGTCATAAAACACAAAGTAATGTACATCCAAAATAATAGCTATAGTAGATTCAAAATAAGTGAGACCTCATTAAAAGTTTTAGGTCTGTCCATTCGCTGTTAGCGGTAAGAGGAATTATTTTAATGGTCACGGGTAAAAAGGTTTATGACACTCATACAATATATAGTAATGTAACTAGTAAAATAAATGTTGACCTAAAATACATCATTTCACATCTAAGATTGAAGTATCAGGATGAAAACACCCGTTCGTTAAACGTTGGTATTTGAACTTTTGACACGGCAAAATATCGTTCCTTACCCCAGCATTTGAGAAATATTGCATTATTATTGATGCACACATAACACAACTAAGTTTTGATTTGGTGATCAAGAATGGACCAAGCTTGCATAAAGAGATTAGCGCAAAACGGATTTGACATCCCAGCCAGCAATGGCATAAATCCTTCAATCATTAACAGACCATTCTATAACTATTCTTACTATTTACGTTGTACCATGGTTACAATATGTTTTGTAATGGTAACAAAGGCCTAATCTCTTCACGGCCGGGGATTGAACCATCATATCAATATCGCCCAAATATTCAAGGAGTCTCACGTAATTTGAAATCTACTATAATTCCTGATCTGGTGTAAATATTATGGGAAAATCTAAACTTTTAATTCATTTCTTTTTATGTGAGGTTAGATGGTTCATGTATGTGTTCTTGATACAGTCTGAACATTATACTCATTTGTCTCTGAAACCTAACCTTTTGATTTATTGTTTTATCTTAACACGAACTATAGTTCTTGGTAGGTTGTCTACAATCAATCCAGGGCAATTTAAGAGAAATTCGTATCCTCAAAAAAGATCTCCTCCTGTCACTCTAAAAATAAGTACCTAGTATGGCCTCTCACATTCTAAAGTCCACGAATTGGCACAAAGTGTCAATTGCACAGTACTATAGGCTAAAATTGAATTTTGCACTATTTTTTGCACTTCAAATGGGCGTTATTAATAATGAAACATGAGAAAGTTCATAATGGGACACCAGATACGAATTAATACGCTTCTGGAAGACCTGGTTAATGAAGACGTCCGAAGTTCATGTTTTATAGGACAACTGTCTAAACGACTTTCCAAGCAGTGGGGGCGTGACTGTCAAGAAAATTAAAAAAAAAACCTACAGCGAACAAGAGCACACATGCGACGTGCCGTTGAAGCGACACTTAGGCGTTGCATTAAAAAAATCGTGATGTCACTAGATACCGATTAATTGATATTTCAACTCACGAAAGCATATGCGAGTCACATCGTCTTTGAAACTAGGTAAAATCTTCTGTTGGAAAATCTATGTTATACATTTGAATGACTAGGACCGCATTCCGCAGACACCTGATTTGGTGTATTGATTTCTCAACCAATAGAACGTCACCAAAGCTGAACAAGGCGACTGACAGCATTTATTAGTTCACCCTACTATACTATACTCTAATGGCTGACCCCATCGACAAACTCGCCCCCATACTTAACACTGTTAAAACTGAAATTGTGGTATCAGAAGAAAGTTCATATTTTTCTCCTTACCCTTTGATGTTATGAACAAAAACGTCTTCAAATGTGGTCTACCACACACACTGTCCCATGGGCCAATCGCACTTTTGCTCGTACTATCGAAACGGCTGAACCGATCAACTCAAAATTTGCAATCGGAAGTTTGGTGACATGCTTCCCTGTGAGAAAGAATACATCATATGAAAAAAAAAACGGACCATGGTCGGGTCACCCACTTTTAAATTCCATTAATTTCAAGAGGTTGTATGATTAACAAGAAATATAAATACAACTTTTACGTGGCTTGGTGACATTCATAACCGTTCCTTGGTATGAACCAGTATTCCGTCGACGCACATCAAAGACACAAGCAAAGAATAAATAAGAACAAGGGATGTCGATTTATTTAGTGCCAAAAGGAGCAAAATATCCACCTAATTTTGCAAAATTCTTGCGCCTTATGCCCATAATCAGGACAGGCGTTGTGACAATCAAAAATTACATTTACTAAATTAACTAAAACCGATATGGCTTAAACTCATTCCCACATTGAGGCCTTGTATCTGTAATAACAGATTTTGGGAACTTAATAATACATGTATGATTGTCCAGTACAACCTTCAGCCTTTTGGTTTTCATATATCCCCTGAAATTATCAATCCACTTGACCATCTCACTATAATCTTGCCGTGGTCAAAGACGAACGAAACCAGCCTTCCGGCTGCGTGTATTATCAATGTTACGACGACACTTAGAATCCCTACCCTTCGGCTTTTAACAATTTAGTGCCCAAGCTTAACATGGCTTAAACCAGAGGGGGGCAGGGGGCGCACGCCCCCCCCAACGAAACCCTTGCCCCCCCCGCTCCGCCACCCCCCCCCAAATGAGGGAGGGCTTCCTATGGTGACCCAACTAAGATAACCTTTTTTCGCTGGAGTTTGGCATGAACTAACGTACCCCAGTG
This sequence comes from Ophioderma brevispina, assembly GCA_023653785.1. Lineage (NCBI taxonomy): Eukaryota > Metazoa > Echinodermata > Ophiuroidea > Amphilepidida > Ophiodermatidae > Ophioderma > Ophioderma brevispina. The sequence goes on from JAMKCH010011524.1 coordinate 11,667, forward strand.
CGAGGCAGTATCTGCAAAACTGCTTGCAAAGTACACAGTTATTAGGTTATACAGTCATGTGGCTACTGCTGCTGTACCTACCCCAATGGCTACATTGTAGTTGCCCACTAGGCGGAGAGGTGGATGTCCGTGTAGACACTACCGAATTAGACATGCAGCTACCACGCAGCTACACCGCGGTTACCACGACGCGCCCTTTTGAGAGTGGATGAAATGAGGGCGCTATAACACTTGTTCTTCTGTTTAGCATTTTTTGATCGTTTTCTAGGAAAATCTTACGAAATTCCAATCGGGCCTCATTAATACCCCCCCCCCCCCCCTACTCCGCGCACATTGACAAAATAAATGCAAATATTGCAAAAATATCTAAAAAAACAAAATTGGGCCATGAGATCCTCGCCGCGCTGAGAGCCGGGTAACCACGTAGCTACTACCGCGATGTTGTCAGACAGCCGTTTGTGTGTAATACTATCCGTCTATGCGGCAAAAATGAACGGAATCCTGGCCGGCGAATGTACGTCTATGGATAGGATCCTTATATCGGTGATAGCTGCATGGTAGGACCATGTAAGAAAATTGGCCGTGTATAGTTTCTTGAAATTGGGGCAAGAAAAGGATTTTTTTCTAGATTTTGCACCACAAAATAAAATATTTTCTATTCAAATGACTTGAACTCAATTTCGTGTAAACCAGGGGTCAGGGGGTTCTCTAGGAATTATTTGGTTAAAATTGGCCCAATCGTTTGGGCACTATTACGCATTTTTGAACGCTCATTTACATGATTATGTTCCAGAATTAGAAGAAGAAACAGAACAGATAAAAAAAAGAGCTGTGCTCAAAGGCCACCGGTTTGGTTAATGAAGTGACACGAATAATCAGACTATATGTAGTGTTGTTACTGAAAATGAAAGCTGAATTTGGATTGTTTCTACTACAATTACTCACTTTTGATTTGATTGGCATCGCATTATTAGCGGTCGATGGCCTGTAAAGACAATATATTTTGATCACAATTTGTTTAGAATTGCAGAAATGTTCCTCCAAAAATATTCCCTATAGTTATGGTGAATTAACAAAGACTTGTTAATCTTGACAATCTGCAGTGGTGAAAGCGTTCCCTTTCTTTGTCTAGGAGTAATGCATTTATTATTTCAAGTAAGGGACTTGGCTGGGTGCATAAGGCATGTATCCCATCTTTTAAAGTGACAGGAGGAGATTTTTTAGAATGCGGATTTCTCTCAAATTGCACAGAATCGATTGTAGACCACCTACCAAGAACGTTCCGAAGGTTTATTGACAAACAAGTACAAAAGAAAACAGCAAACCTTGTTTTGAACTTGCCTGACTATTGTAATTGTCCCCATAGAACACTGTGCTTTGACTTTCTGTCGTGCACGACAGAAAGTACTAAATCATCATATTATTACATAAAGACGGCGTATTCGGCTTATTCACATCAGGTGTGATCTAATACATTGGAAAGCATTCCAAATATGCAAAAAACCCGGGTTCGAAAAGAATTGGGGGCTCTTCTTTCTGGAAATCTCCTCATGTCTCTTTAATACATGATTAACTCTCAGTTTACAAGTTTACACAATTTTGTTGGCTTAAGAAATCGGTAGGTGATGCTCTTTTAAACATATAGAACAATTACAGACCCTGGTATTTATGAATCATAGTTGTTTGTCCCCATGCAAGTAGTCTCTTTTTAGAACAAATTAGCAGTGGTGACGCCATTTGACAACTGTTAAGATCAGAAAAACGCATTGCACATTCAGGTGGTGCGGCCAAAAAAAACTTAATGGCTGACTCAGGGATTTCCCGAGGAGGGCCCCCTCATTTTTCAAACAAATTGTGTTTTTGCATATACATAATGCTTGTCCATATACTAATCACTGTGTGAAATGGCTAAGCTCAAATCGAAGTCCTTCATATAGAAAATCACAACTTTGTTATAAATTTCTACTTACTGTTTACAATAATGTAATTAGTGTAAATATTCCAACACAGATGTCAGAGTGGGGTCGCTATTGATTTTTTTTTTTAATTCTGTTTTGTTATTAAAATGAGACTTTCAAACAGCTGTGAAACACAGACTAGCTGCAGAATCAATGTGCATTATTAATTGAACCATGTCATATCATGCTTTATCGTTTAGTAGACATGAATGAGGAATGTTGATTGGTTAATGCCAATTAATATTTTCCCGTATTACCAGAGTAATTTTTAATTACTCACAGGATATGAGCCCGTATTAGGTAATACTTACACCAAGTATCAAATCCTTACTTTACATGCATTACAATATAGCTGTAATGATCTTCAGCATATCTGCAACAGCCCCCTCTGAAGAGTACAATCCAATATGGCCTTTTTTGTTCAACACATGGTGTTAGTGCTGCTGGCAATCCCAAACAAATATTTGTACTAGATACATTTTCTCTATGTTCTTGATGTATAAAAAATTACCCTGTGCGTTCTGGAGGACTAGTGACCAATGTGATGTCTTTCAAAGAGGTAAGTTTTCAACTCAGTGCAATGCATCATAGTGTAGACTACTGTGACCATGCCATCTTGGTCTAGGACTGCCCAACAGGGCATCGGGAATGGCAACTAAACTCTACATAGCAGGACTACGATGAATGAGTTTATGTTGCTGTGCAATCAGTCCAACTTGTTGATTTGTACTTTTCAGTCCTCCATAGAGACAGGCCTAGTCTACTAGACCTACTGTCAATCTTTCTGACGATTTGGGGCTGTGCGTAATCAGAATTGTAAAGGGGGATGGACCGATTGAGGGATATGAAGTTTTCATCTTGAATAGACTGGAATCACTCCAAAAACCCTATCGTAAAGTTTCGCGCCGAGCTTTCAATCCAAACAAAACATCTTTGGCTCTAAGATTTCACAGGGTAAATGAAAAAATAGAGCTTTCTTCTGATACCAAAATGTTGACCACTTCCGGTAAAATCTGGGGCTTCTGCGGACGAGGCTATTAGCGATCGTGCCATGGACCTTTAAGTAAAATTGAATCTAACCTACTTTAGGCTTTCTACTTCATGTCTGCTAAATGATAAATTCGTTACCCCTTGTTTGTTCTCATGATATACGGAACAAATATCTATGGTTTGTTTCCAATAACACATATTGGAAATATATTTTTCCATATTGCGTGAACAAACAGGGATAATTAATAGTATTTCGTAAGAACAAGTTCTGTATATTGACTGTACATTATTGACTTGCGAAGCAAATTAATGGATTCACAGAGTGATGATTTTAGTATTCAGGTGATATTCATATGTATGAATTAATCGGTTTCTACAGGTAAGACAAAATCGCCTTACCAAAGGGATGATTAGCATGAAAGTGATCCACTTAACTCTCAACTGCTGACGCCAACACTAGGAATCGTCAGACATGTGTTAATCTAGTTCATTACAACATTTTTACTGTGATACGGCATTGTCATTCACATGGTGAATGTAATTGGCAATTCTCGTTTTAATGATGTCTCATTTCATTCATTGGAGACCTGCGCGAACGAGATACGCTTCGCACGACTGCCTCCACCTCTTTTCCTATTCTGTTCTCGTAGACACGTCTTGCTTACTGAATAATTATGATTTAAGGTAACAAGTCAACCTAAGATACCATACATGTTCTCAATGATAAAAATAATACGGGATGAACACTTGCATGATTGCAAAAACTTTTTGTTAGATTTGATTTTGATGAAGTGACTTAGTAATTACAAAAAGTTGAAATTTGGGGTATTATAAGATTCCATCTTATATAATGTTCAATGTTTGTTTGTTTACCTATATTAATTTTATTTGCGTGCAAATTTTGAAAGAAGTGCTTATAGAGTCTAAATAAGGTTAAAGGCCGACTTAGAGATTTCCTGAGGAGGGCGCCATCAATTTCCAAAAAAAAATCGTGTTTTTTGCATGTACATAATGCTTGTCCATTATACTAATCACTGTGTGAAAATGCTAAGCTTAAATCGAATTCCTTCATATAGAAAATCACAACTTTGTTATAAAATTCCGGATCCGGAATTTTTGTTATACGCAGTATCCTATGGGACGTAATACTACACATAAATGTTAACTGCATCAAAACGAAACATCCGATTCATCTCAAATTTCGGAATTGTTCGGAAAAAATAATATTTCGAAATCTCTGAGTCAGACTTTAAAATAGCTAAATAAAAAACTAAAACGAGCACCATGTTAGCTATTTCTGGAAGAAAAAACGTTAATCACTAATAACCGGGTATTTCCATTTCTTGAAAAGATTGTGCAAATGCTAAAACTACTTTAAAAGTTATGGACCCGTTTTTTGGTTCATTGAGACATGACTCATGATGGTTTAAAGGTCCCAGGAAATGCCAATAGAATTGATGTGGTTTGTGTCAAGTCTACAAGGATGGGCAAGAAAGTATTCATATTTAGGTTGGTGATGACATCATTAGTGAAACTCAGCGGCGGAAAAGGGCCCTGTCAGCAGCTTAAGGTAGGGCCCCTTTAGTAGGCCCTATTTAGTAGGCCCTATCGAGAAATGATGCAATGTCCAACTGGTGAAACTATTGATTTTTCAGAGAGTAATAGAAAATTCCAGGTGACTGGTGTGAATCCATTCATGACACTGAATGAAAATCAATAGTTCACTAATGATGTCACTGGTAGTGTATTCTTTTTTTCTGGCCCTGTTTATTGGAATGGAATGCCCCGTAAAGATTTGGATTAGGTTCATCATCTCATTTCCTGGGACCTTTAAAGCAAACATGAAAATAATATTATATATCAATATGGTTTTGTTTTATTTAATATCAACGGTAACAATTTAACAAAATAAATCAAATTCGGTGTACCAAGGAGCACGAGCAATGCATCATTTGTTTGTGACAGATCGTTTAAGTGCACTGTGGAGAGATAACTAGGCTTATACCCATAACTGTCACTGTTGACTGGTATGACGTTGAATGCAAATGCACCTATTCATGAAAAAATCAGTAATAACCGATTCACTGATGTCACAACTGTTGTGTAACGCTTTTTCCTAAACGGTTACTTTTTCATGTTAGATACAACATAAACTAATTATTTCAAATCAATACGAAACCTCGTTTCATAGTCTCTTTAATGTCCATATCATTTCGCCTTCAGTTGCAATTAGACTTTGTGCCAAATATTTTGTGCAGATTCAATCTTTTTGGAAGACATTTAAACCTTTGTAATTTTACGTCTGTATACGGAAATCACAACACATTGGCTTATGTGACACTCTATTACCACATTCACTCGTAAAACCAAATGCAGTATCAGAATCAACTGAACGTGTGGAAATTATACCAGTGATGGCATCGACTCCACCATGAACGGGTGCTGAAAGCATGCAGGCCACCTTTAATATTTTATTTTTTTGGTAGTTGAAATATAAACTGATAGCAATCCGATTAGCTGTCCATATGGTAGTATTGCGGACGCTTTTAACGGTACAGGGAATGAATTACACGCACAGAAGTTCTGAATAGGTATACGATTACTTAATGATTTAAGTCATTATTACCCAAGGCCTGCCCTAAAGCCTAAAACAGTTACTTTTGATTATTGTTGTTAAGCCACTGGCTTAATCCACATGAAAAATATTTATGTATGATATCGCAAGTATCATGAGTAGCAGAGAGAGGGCGCAGCATCTATTGTCTTAACTGGAGCAAATGAAGTAGTAGGGGGAGGATTTGAATTTCATACTTTAATCGAGTTACAATCCTACAAAGCCCATGTTGCTGTGTATGATTTACTCAAAATATATGGCCAAGGTGTAAATTAAGAGCATCAATTTCACCTACGAGTTTACTGTTTCTTTTGTTTGTTTTGTTCTCAAAATCTATTATAAGTTTTTACAAAAGTGCATCATACCACAATTTTGGTGAAAAACAGTCACGCATTGCCTTTCTTAATAAGTATAAACACATCACGGTACATTCGGAAACATGAATATTGTCAGATTTAACGTGTGGTGGACCACATCTGAAAATTTCCCACGTGTCCTTAAAAGGTACAAGTATAATACATTCTACAAAATTGCCATATCAATCTATTAAACACGAGAGCACCTCACGGGAAGATATACTAGCATCCACTGAGCCCTGTGCGATTTAGGAACCGGAGGCGATAGCTGGCTGCTGAGATATTAATAGGGGTATTGCGGGTCAAACACAGCGCACACTTTGCCAATCGGAACGTTGCATATTTTAAGAACATTTTAAGGATTTTTTCAACGTTTTTCATCACAAAGATTGCGGCGCTTCATCCACCCGTCCGCGTGGATTATTTCGCAAACTTACATGGAGTCGAAACGTAGTTCAATATCAAGGTACTTCCAGATACTGAGTCTTTCAGATTTTTTGAATATTGAAATCAAGATTGAGGGTTTGTTTAATAATGCTTAAAAATCATCACCGAAAAATACGTATGTGCGTGCAACAAAATTGTGAAATGTATGTTGAATAATTGCTTTAAATAATGCATTTTGCTCAAATTTCATAGGTCCTACACCAATATTTAAGAATGAAGGGTTAATCACAAGTGTCTTCAATTCATTCAAAAACTTCTCTTGGTGAGACCAAGCCAATAATGAAGAGCTTAACATTATCTTGTAGGATCTTGGGAAAATTGGGGTTTACTTGATTTTGTAAATATTGTCAAAATGTGTTTCATATTGAAGTCAATGAAGAATATCACCATTGATGGCGCTATACTATCACTTCATTATCTTTGCAGTCCGATGTACAGAATAAATCAGAGATATGGTTACCCGTTTTCAACAAAATATTTAAAATATATTTGTAAAACAAAGTGTTGTTTTATATGGAGAAGTACATCTTTAATAATACTGCTGTCATTTAAATTTGTTTTTAAATATGATAGCTCGAACAACAAAGCAAAATGATTAAACAAACAGTAAACCATATTAAATGCAGATGAAATCGTTGACATTGCTTTCCGTAAATGTAACACACACTAAAACATGTGGGATATCGGGCCTGTTACCGCTTAAAAGTGTGTTCATTACCTGTTAAATGTTCTTTAAGAGCTTTGTGGGATATTTCTGAAAGCATTAAGTATGGAGTGGATATTTTGATATTTAGTCTATAGACAATTTTAGTCGAATATCCCAATAGAACTGTATAATTTCCTATTCTGCAGTTATAACTTTACCATAATATATGCAAACCTCAGCAAATCAGAAAGGCGTCTTTTATTTCCTTAAAAAACAGTCAATGAAAATTGTCACAAATGATGGCGCTATAATATTACTTCGTTGTCGTTGCAGTGCGCTATACTTTATAGAAGCGTTCTTTTTAATGAATAACGGCGTATTAAAGCGTATAGGTATGTAACACAAATGCGTGCTTTAAATATTAGAGTCATATCTCTAAATAGTCTGAAGCAACGGTGCTTCATTCACAAACATTACTCCAATTTCCACGGTCTGCCACTTGTTGGTTCATTATTTGTTTATTCTTCTTGTTCCTATTTATGTTACTTTTCAAAATGTGTATTATTTAGACAATTGCATAAATTATACCTAAAATGTAATTTTGCGATGCCCCGTAGAGGGCACATGTGGTCCAGTGGATACAACGACCGTCTCATGGGCATTTGTAAGGCAGCTGACATATTCTAGTGGCAGCGGAATAAATGTAAAGCGCTTTGATACATTGTGAAAAGCACTATATAAATGTCGATATTTATTGCCAAAAGATCGACAAATGTAAGAAAGAGAGAACTTTAAACACAAGAAACAAGAAACTTTAAAACAAAACAAGCAATTATGCTATCTACAGTGCAATCCATCCATTCAAAGATATGCACATATATAAGGTTTAGAAAGTATGACTTCTAAGCAAAGGTTATTGGTAAATGACGCATGCTTTTGATAATAATAGTTAACATCATTGAAGTAAACACCACTATATTTCTTGGTGTACTTAATGACATCAACCTTTCTTGGCACTCCCAGAAAGCCCATATCTATAACGTTTTTTTTTTCTAAATATAATGGCATCGTCCGCAAAGTCCGTCCTATCTTCTCATATCTTCCCTTTGCACCCTGTACAATCCTTCTATCCTACACTATCTCTAAAAAGTTACTGTGCAATTGTCTGCGCATCTATCTGTTACAGCTCAACTCGCTCTTCCTGTTACAAAAGGCGAAATCTCACCTGTACTAATTCCTTATGGCTAACTCACATAGACCCAATATTCCACTCCATGAACATGTTAAAACCTTCCAATATTATTTCTCCAAATGCGTACTTTTATGTTAAAATCATACTTCCTCCCTGCCTACTTGAACCCATATTTTTCCAAAAGAAATGAATAAAATTTATTTATTCGAGACCTGCCATGCTTCTGATTTGAATATCGATTCTACGAACACACAAACTACAAAACTCTGGGAACACTACTTTTGAACGGTATGGATGTCACTATAAAATACTCTCATCTTTAACAAAATAAAATGATTTCTCGTCAGTTCCCACCAGGTAAGTATTAGTGATCTTTTTACCTGTCAGTATTGTCGTCACACCTTTTCATACATGTTTTATTCTTGTAAGTCTGTTGTGCACCCGAGCTGCCCCACAATTTTGTTTAGTTTGTATTCGATCTTGTTTTCCCCATTAAACTGCCTGCATACCTACTGTACCCATATTATACACAGTGCACATTGCACTGTATTTATGATTTCTTTTGAAATAAAGAAACGCACAGATTCCATTCAATTAGGAACAACTTAGTAATTTGGGACCTGAATTCAACGGGGTTTGCTGTTTTGAAAAGCTAATAAACAGTACTTTTTTAAATATGTATAAATAATTTACATCATTGTTTATTAAAGACCTGAAGTTCGGAGTACGTTCAGGTAAAGGTTTTTGGGGACACTCTGTAACTTGGGAGGATAGCGGTTGATTTGGCTAAACAAGACAATCAGGAAAGCTTGCTAGGTTTTTATGAATTACAATTCTTAACAAGTACACGCAATCGGTGGTCATTTAAAGTGACAGCTTAGGTTATTATTGTGTTATTTTAACCTACGTCTTTTTTTGTAGAATGGATTTGGTATCCGATGAATTTGCATTTGATATACTGATTCTTACTTTGAACTTTGTTTTTACAGAATAAATTTGACACCTAAATGAAATAAAAAGGTAACTATTTCAACCGATATGGGTTTGTTCTTTGAATTAGTGTTCTTCATCATTCTTAACTCAAGTTGGGCTTATAGGTATGGATTTCGGTGGCAGCCATTTTGAAATCTGGGATGGCAGGCATATTGATAGCTATATACATGTGCATCCTTTTGATTTATTTCTACTTATTTAGGGGGAAAATTAGCACCCTGCAAATACAATGTAACTATTAACGTTTGTTTGACTTCTTACTGTGTGACCAAATCATTAAGGGATTGCAAGCACCGTATTTTCGATAAAATATGAGCGGTTGTACAGGGACCGAAAAATCGATATCTTCATTTGAAGATGGGAGCTTGTTCATCACCTTGGACTCCAAAAATTGAATGCAGTATCGTGATAACTTGAAAACAACTTTTAATCAGACCGTTGACATTATGCTGTTTTCATGGAATGCGAATACATATCCAGACATGGTTTTCGCAAACCGCGTGGTTTATCATTCAAATTGGATAGCAGATGTCTCAGAATTTTTGAAGACCACTCTCTTCCATTGATGTTATCTCATTTGCGGTCCACACAACCATTAGAATTATCTTCCGGAAACATTGGCAGTAAACCGTATCAAACCCCCACAATTCATTTAGTATTTCTAGTCATTTCTGGCGTTCCCGCATCTGTATTGTTTCTGGGGTTCAATTGGCAAGGTATGGTTCAACAGCTCTTTCCGCCATATGTAGGGAACATGGCAATCACATCAAACGTTTTTCGCACCCCTGGATTCTGGGCAGTGGCGTAAGCACTGGGGGTGACCCCTATACAAGGAAACAGAAGCTATAAACCTCAAAGCCAAGCTCCTCAGTATTATCCAATTTCTGCATTCTAGTAACTAAGCAAACCTAGCAAAAACCCACTTTGGGGTAATATTTCATTTCTTTATAAGCAACCACGATATGGAGAGAATTCACCGCATGCGTAACTTCTAACACAGTGTGCTGATCCCCAATGTTTATCCTCCAAATATTATTTTTTTTTTTCAAGGAGTGGTCTACATTTGGCGGACTATTTTAAAACATTTGATCTTCCCTCATAGGCGTTGTTCTAATCAATTAGCATGAAACAGAGTTAAGAGAAACGTCATAAGGTAATGGCACTTGAGGAACATGCGTGCCCTCTATAGAAAGATAAAACTTTAGATGTAATGAAACATAAAATGAAATTTTCAATTTAGCACTTCAACATTCTCCTGTATTAATTGCGTTTAATACAACGTATTTTTATACGGGTGTTATAAAACGCGGACCCCGAAAACTGAGTCCCTGAAAACGGGGAGCCATTACAAAAAACGTTATGTGTGTTATAAATGTTTATTTGGGGTTCCTTTACACTTACTTCTGCTAATTGAAGGGGAAATAATGGGGTCCCCGTTTTATACATTACCTTTTATTACATGGGGGAATGTATGAAACGGGGACCCCAAAAACAGATAAACGGAGACCCAATTATTAAACTATTTTATAACACATAGAAAGTGTATTTAATGGGTCCCCGGTTTCAGGGTTCCTGTTTTCTACCCTCCCCCTTCCACTCCCAATTATATCAAATACTTTCGCTTTAATTGATCAAGCAATTCATATCAGGTAATTATTACACAACCCTCCGGATCCTGTTACACTATACTGCCTATTTACAGGAGACTCGCACGAAAGGTCATAAGGTTAACTGACTCCTGAACACCAGATAGAGTAAATACCGTATGTGCAGCAGGTGAATTGCATTGTATTGCACTCAAGTATTCATGAAGGACTTTCAGTTTAGCCGCCTCTCCATGACCTGGTTAGCCTTTTATCAAGGTTTTGCTCTATTTATTACTTTGCTAGAGTCCCAAGTCACTGTACACGATGTGCTAGCGCCCTCGCCTTGATGACTTCAGAACGAACGTGTGATAGAGTGGTACACTGGAATGAGCATTTGCTGACTGACTAAAAACAAAGTATGCGTTTAGTCAGGGGGCACACGTCATCCTGTTGCTATTACTTCAGAAGGTTTGCCAAGTTTGATTTTTCACTTTCATGTGTTTAATAACACCACAAGGAATAACTTCCAACTTGTTGTCAAATTCTCAGTCTTTTTATAACTGGTGAGGCGCTTTTTCAAAATGGCCGCCAAATGACATAATTTTCAAAGAATCTCCTTAAGGAATTGCCCATATCATGTTATATTGATTTTTTTTGTGCTAAAATTGCTCTTTTGTTATTATATATGCTTAATGCATAAATATTAACAATATACTTTAAGGAATGTAAAGCCACCTAATGGGTTTAAGGGGTCATAAACTCTTAAAATACATTGATTTGTGAAGCCTTAAAAGAAGCCTTAGAAACTGTCCTTAAGCAAAGGGTAGTTTGCTTTTTAACATTCTTCGTAACAGCGAAGACGTCGTGCGAATGGCGCCCCATACTAAACTTCAAGCATTCGACCCATACCTTTCCACATGGAAACCTTAGCGGCCATCCTGGAACTACACCAGGGGTGGTGAAGCACAACACCGGACTTGAAGGACGCATACTTATACATGGCCATTCATCCTTCAGACAGAAAATGGCTCTGTTTTTACATCAACAGCGAGACCTTCCCCGTTCAAGAGCCTGCGCTTCAGGCTGTCCACGGCCCCAAGGACCTTCACAAGGATAGTCAAGGTGATCGCCTAAGCTCTGCAGTGACAAGGAATGTTCATCTACATGTATGTTTACCTCGGCGACTGGCTGATCACTGCCCCATCCCCAGAGGCCCTCCGCTTTCTAATCTGGAAGACCTTCAGCCTTGTCAGCTCCCATGGACTAATCATCAACTGGGAGTCAGCCCTCCAACCATCCCTGACCCTGCAGTCCTTTCCTGGGCTTGTCCATAGACTTCGGCAGAGGGAATGGTTCCCGACAGCAGAGAAAACTATAGCCGTCGTCCTCTCGCACGGGACCTTCCCGACATGCAACGGCCTCCAGACAAACTTTGGTTACGGCTTCTTGGCCGTTTGCAGCCTCACAGCAGTCCTTCCCCTACATACGAGATACATACAGCTTCACGTTCTCTCCAAGTTCAGCAGAAGAGAGACTGGATGTTGAAGGGGATAGATGTCTCTCCAAAGGTCCACCACACCCTCAGATGGTGCATGCAGCCTCACAACATTCACACTGGGCGGTCCTGCTTCCACGCTCACCATAGACACGTCCAAAGACGGGCTGGGGAGCCCACTTAGAAGGCTGGCGATTGGAAGTGTCTTGGACTCCAACCATTGCGAAGCAGCACATCAACCTTCTGGAGCTGTGGGCGGTCCGCCTGGCATTACGGCGCCTACTTCCCAAGGTCAAGGACCAGACGATCGCCCTACGCTGCAACAACCTTACGGTAGAGACATATAAACAAGCAGGGAGGTACCCGCAGCCTGATTCTATATCAACAGACAATCAAGCTGATATGGTGCCAGCGCCACAGGATCGAGCTCCAGACCGTCCATCTCCCGGGATCAGGCAACATTCTAGCGGGTACCCTGTCGAGAAGGGGAACAACCATCCATGCCCCGCCAAAGGTCAGGGGCTTGTAGGAGGAATGGCACCTCAACCCAACAATGTACAAAGGTGGTCTTCAACAGACCCCAGCGGTCGGTAACAACCAGCTCCCGACATACTGTTCCTGGAGAGCGCACCAGATGGCGTTCGCCAGCGCCATGGGCGCAATGACGATCAGCTGGGACAGGTTCTCGGCATATGCGTTCCCCCAATAGTGATGATATGCAGGGTGCTGGAGAAGCGCTCGAGATCCAGCGGGTGCAACATGTTTCTAATAGCACACACTGGTCCAGACAGATGTGGTTCCAGAAAGTACTTCCTCTCACGGTGGAGGAACCGTTTTAGCTCCCAGGCAGATGGCTCCAGCCAAACTGTGGTTATGGGTTCTTGCCTTATGGCCAGCCTCACAGAAGTCCTTCCCTGATGTCCCTACGTATGAGATACATAAAGCTTCACGTTCTAACCATGTTCAGCCCCAAGAAAGACAGGATGTCGAAGGGTATAGACGTCTCTCCAACATCGACCACGACCTCAGTGGATACAGCTTCACAACATTCACCCCGGGGGTCCCGCTTCCACGCCCACCATAGACACGTCCAAGACAAGCTGGGGAGCCCACTGGAAAGGCTGGCGATTTGCAGTGTCTTGGAATCTAGCCATGGCAAAGCATCAACCTTCTGGAGCTGTGGGCGGTCCGCCTGCCATTACGGCACCTACTTCCCAAGGTCAAGGACCAGACGACCACCGTGATACGCTGCAACAACCTCACGGTAGTGACTTATATAAATAAGCAGGGTCCGTTCTTGAAACTCAGTCGTAAATCTGCTTGCATACTATGTCATGCCTGAGTGGACCGATTTCTCCAAAGCACTGTGTAACTGGTATGAAAAGGTCTGTCATGTACACATGAGTTAGTATACACGTAGGGTTACGCACGAGTTTGGGGAACGGAGCCTCGGGATAACCCGCAGCCTGACTTTGTCAAGAGACAATCAAGCTGCTGATATGGTGCAAGTGCCACAGGATCGAGCTCCAGGCAGTCCATCTCCCGGGAGCAGGCAACATTCTAGCGGATACCCTGTCGAGAAGGGTAACAATCATCCATGCCCCGACCAATGTCAGGGGCTTGTCGGTGAATGGCAACCCTCAAACCGAACCGTTGGGTGCGAGGTGGTCCTTCAACATTCTCTATGTGGCCTCTAATCAACCTTTTTGCAGCGTCGGGGAACAACCAGCTCCCGACATACTGTTCCTGGGGAGCGGACCAGGTGGCACTCAATGACGATCACCTGGACAGGATCTCGTTACCCCGATAGCGATGATACCCAGGGTGATGGAGTTCTCAAGATCCAGCGGGGTTTTGCAACATGCTTAGTAGCCTACCCTGACCCAGACAGATGTGGTTCCCGTAAGTACTTCCTCTCACGGTGGTGGAACCGTTTTACCTCCAGATGAGGAGAGACCTCTTAATGAATCCGACAAGACTCAAGTTCTTTTAGCGACAATTCAGACCCTTCACCCGACTGTATGACGACTTTTATCAGATCCTACACGCTCCTTTCTGAAAAGGCTGCTGCCCTGGCAGGAAAGGCGAGGTATCCTTCAACGAGAAAGGCTTACAATGTCGTCTTCAGGAAGTACCACACATTGTGGCAAGACAACAAAGTCAATCCCTATATAAGGCCTCTTTGGGAAACGTAACAGAGTTCCTCACATGGGTTTTCCAGCAAGCAACAAGGGGCCAGCTCACGCTCCATGAGAGCCTGCCGCACTGCCGCAGCTTCTGTCCATCATGGCTTCTCTGGAGGAATTCACCTGTCCTGAATGAACTCTTGAAGAGAATGTTTCACGAGTGTCCTCCTAGGAAGTCGCTTGTCTAAGCATGGGGCTTGAACAGGGCCCTGTGTCTTCTAATTGAGCCCCCGTTCTAACCTATGGATCAAGCTAACATGGAAGACCTTACCAGCAAGATGTTGTTCCTAAATCATGACTATTGTATTTGTTAGAGTATCTTTTTCTTATCATTTTGGCCACCATTTTGAAACAAGTGCCCTCTATCATTGAAAACTGCGACTGAGAATTTGACATGAAGCTGAAAATAACTCCTTATGAGTATATTATTAAGCTCCACACTTGAAATCACACACATATTTTCTGAAGCACATTATACATAACTACTTTATTCTTTATGGGGCTTTAAATCATTTTTGCCGCCATTTTGGAAAAAAAGGCAATGAGAATTTGATATTAGGTTGAAACCAATTGAATATGGGTTAATCAATAAGGTCTACATTGAAAACCAGACAATCAATTTTTCTGAAGCACTTTATACATGACTATTTCATTTTTTATAGCTTTTTTTACCATTTTTAAAAATGGCGGCCATTTTGAAAAAGCGCCCGCAATCGATGAAAATCGTCACTGAGAATTAGACAACAAGTTGAAACCAACTCCTTATGGGTTCAATATCAAGGTCCAAGTAGATGTCGTGTGCCCCTCGACTAGTACCAAATCAAGCCTACAGTAAAGGTTATGACCGATATGAGGAAGTCGTAAATACTCCCCGTAGACGCTCACAGTTCAATATCTTTCATTGGAAAAAGAAATCAACAATATTGTTTTTATTACCATATTCGGAATTGGCATTAACAAAAATGAATCCCAAACAAGCTTAGTCGTTGAGCAATGCTTGTAAGATGATGCCTTAAATCACCTGCGGGGCATTTGCGAGACTTGCGGGCATTTGGGAAACCATTGACGTATGTTATAACCTATATGGTTGAAAGGCAAGATCTCAAAATTTAAAACACTGAACAAACCGATTATCCCTCAAGAGTTGTTTTTAAATTTATATTATTGCATGGTTGTGAAGCTTTTATATACATTAGCCCTCACCTTGCTCTGCAGATACATTCATATAGCATCTCATTTAGAATCAGCCTAGCATCCTGTTTTTTCCACTAGTTTTAATGTGTAGCTGTGAGGTCATTACACTTAGTAATTTTGACATGATTTTAGACGCATGTGGAAAAGCATGTAACCTAAATATTTCATCAATTCGCGAGACGCTTCGTCAAAGGTCAATAACCGATTACAACTGGGAGTGCCAGTATCTAATCATTCTCCCAGGGATACGTCGGGATAAGGTCAATTTGTTATTTTCATCTTATATTTATGTCGACGAAGTCAATTGCATTTTCTAGTGCTTGTTGATGTTGTAATATATTGGAACTTGATAGCCGACAGCAACAAAATGGACTTCAACAGATCACAATGTACGTGGTTGAACCACCTTGCTCGAAGTCACACTTCAGGCATTGGAGGTTACATTTTCATTGCATTTGATTGCTCAGGAAATGTATTGCTCAGGAATTTGAAGCCACAATCATTTTTTTCCAAAAAATTGAAATGCCCATTGTGTCTCTTAATCAATAAGTAGCATTACTGCAAAACTGACATTTTTCGACGTCATATAGATGTCGGGAACCCAGCATTTGTGCACAGTCTGCACACAAATTGCCCGTATTTAATACATGTGCTGTTCGAAGCTTTACCATTTGTATTTAACTTTACTACAACAATCTGATAAAATAAAAATAATGCAAACACTTAACATCGACAAATATTGTTATTGTTTACAATAACTAATAGCGGATTTACCTTGTTGGCTCTTTTTGATATCTGTTGTGCAGAATATTCATACAGTTTGCTTCATACTGGCAGACACGTACGAATGGGGTGCAGGGTGCGACTGTATCCCATCCCCAAAATTTCACTCAGATTGCCGGTTCAGACTGTTACCTAATTATTATTACGCCGTTATCAGGATATCATGATAATCATTTCGCTTCACCTTGTTCATCTAGGTGTCTGCTGGCCAAACGCACATCCCTATCAGCATTGTAATATTCACCATAACAACTCCCCAGTTTCGCTTGGGTCGACTAAGCAATGAAATTAATTATTTTGCCCAGAGACACCAACACTGCAGCGGGGCTCGAACTCACGATTTACAATGGTCTTTACAGAAGTGTTCACCTTCGTAAGGGGAGACTATACCGTCGGTTGACCTCTGTTAATGGGTATGAACCGTATTTCTTTGGTAAATAACAACATATATTGGGTATGGTAAGTAATTCAAATGTAATAGCCAAATTTAAAAAAAATCAATACGTTGATAATAACCATCTACACATTTAGTTTCAGTACTACAGGTTAAAAACGGTTAAGGTAATCCTTGACTTGTTCTCCTTTTACTCCGCTTTAGATGAAATGAATCCCAAATTGATTGTCTGGTCATATCTTAATAGAAAATATATAGTTGCTCTAAATTTGATATTTCAATATGTAAATTTGAGGGGAAAGATTAGCAACCTCCATATGCAATATAACTGTTAACGATTGTTACATGTTGACCTCTTACTGTATGACCAAATTGCAAGCACCGTATTTCAATAAAGTATGAGTGGTTGGTTGTATAGGGACCGAAAGATCGATACTGTCAAGGGAAGATGGGAGCTTGTTCATCGCCTTGGATCCAGAAAATTGCGGACACGCGTGCCCTCTATAGAAAGATAAAACTTTAGATATAATGGAATATAAAATTAAATTTTCAATCTAACACTCCAACATTCTCCTAGTTTCACTGGATCAGCTCTTTTAATTGCGTTTAATACAGCGTATTTGTATGGGTGTTTATAAAACGCGGACCCGAAAACCGAGTCCCTGAAAACGGAGGGCCATTAAAAACATGTGTGTGTTATAAAGGTTTATTTTGGGTTCCTTTACACTTGCTACTGGTAATTGAAGAGGAAATAATGGGGTCCCCGTTTTATACATTACCCTTTATTACATTAGGAGGAATGTATATAACGGGGACCCCAAAACAGAAAAACCAAGACCCCAATTAAACCATTTTATAACACCAGAGAGAGTAAATACCGTATGTGTAGCAGGTGAATTCCATTGTATTGTACTCTAATATTCATGAAGGACATTTCAGTTTAGCCGCCTCTCCGTGACCTGGTTAACCTTTTATCAAGGTTTTTGCTCTATTTGTTAGTTTGCTAGAAGCTTGCTAGAGTCCCAATTCACTGTACACGATGTGCTAGCGCCCTCGCCTTGATGACTTCAGAACGAACGTGTGATAGAGTGGTCCATGCATTTGGGTGACTGACTAAAAACAAGTATGCGTGCCAAATCAAGCCTAGCAAAGTCTATGACCGATGTGAGGACATCGTAAATACTCCCCGTAGACGCTCACAGTTCAATACCTTTCATTGGAAAAAGAAATCAACAATACTGTTTTTATACCATATTCGGAATTGGCATTAACAAAAACTGAATCCCAAACAAGCTTATTCGTTGATCAATGCTTGTAAGATGATGCCTTAAATCACCTGCGGGGCATTTGCGAGACTTGCGGGCATTTGGGAAACCATTGGCGTATGTTATAACCTATATGGTTGAAAGGCAAGATCTCAAAATTTAAAACACTGAACAAACCGATTATCCCTCAAGAGATTTTTTTTAATTTATATTATTGCATGGTTGTGAAGCTTTTATCTACATTAGCCCTCACCTGAAATGATTAAGACAATTATGCTCTGCCCAAAACAGAAAAACCAAGACCCCAATTAAACCATTTTATAACACATAGAAAGTGTATTTAATGGTTTCCCGTTTTCAGGGTCCCCATTTTATAACCCCAGGCCACCCCAATTATATCACATCATTTCGCTTTCAATTATCAAGCAATTGATATCAGCTACTCCTGAACACCAGAGAGAGTAAATACCGTATGACTTGTGTAGCATGTGAATTGCATTGTATTGTACTCTAATATTCATGAAGGACATTTCAGTTTAGCCGCCTCTCCGTGACCTGGTTAGCCTTTTATCAATGTTTTGCTCTATAGACCAGTTAACATCCTACGTCACTTTCTTTTGTTGACTGCCAATCCATGCCTGCCAATCGTTATGGCCCATAGTATTAAAACTAACAGATACAATTGCCCAGTGTGTAACAGTCAGGTCGACCTAGTTCAAGATACCAGGCCCTAACATGTTTACAAACATTGCTGTTAACTGGTCTATTTGTTAGTTTGCTAGAAGCTTGCTAGAGTCTTAATTCACTGTACACGATGTGCTAGCGCCCCCGCCTTGATGACTTCAGAACGAACGTGTGATAGAGTGGTCCACTGGAATGAGCATTTGGCTGACTGACTAAAAACAAAGTACGCGTGCCAAATCAAGTCTATAGTAAAGGCTATGACCGATGTGAGGACATCGTAAATACTCCCCGTAGACGCTCAGAGTTCAATATCTTTCATTGGAAAAAGTAATCAACAACATTGTTTTTATTACCATATTCGGAATTGGCATTAACAAAAACTGAATCCCAAAATAAGCTTAGTCGTTGATCAATGCTTGTAAGATGATCCCTTAAATCACCTGCGGGCCATTTGCGAGACTTGCGGGCATTTGGGAAACCATTGACGTATGTTATAACCTATATGATTGAAAAAGTTAAAAGAAAGATCTCCAAATTTAAAACACTGAACAAACCGATTATCCTTCAAGTGTTTTTCACAAAAATTTATATTCTTGCATGGTTGTGAAGCTTTTATATACATTAGTCCTCACCTGAACGATTAGACAATTATGCTCTGCAGGTACATTCGTATGGCATCTATTTTGGAATCAGCCTAGCATCGTGTTTTTTGCGGGCGTACTATTTTTAATGCGTAATCTGTAGGCATTAACACTTAGAATTGTGGACATGATTTTCAGACCCCCCGCATATGGAAAGGGCATGCAACCTAAATCTATTTCTGCATTCGCGAGACGCTTCCTCAAAGGTCAATAACGCGATTACAACTAAGAGTGCCAATATCCATCATTCTTCCTTAGGGATACATCGTGATAAGGTCAATTTGTTATTTTCATCTTATATTTATGTCGACGAAGTCAATTGCATTTTCTGGTGCTTGTTGATGTTGTAATATATTGGAACTTGATAGCCGACAGCAACAAAATGACTTCAACAGATCACATGTACGTGGTTGAATCACCTTGCTCGAAGTCACACTTCAGGCATTGGAGGTGCACATTTTTCATTGGTGCATTTGATTGCTCAGGAATTTTTGCTGCAGGTAATTTGAAGCACAATCATTTTTTTTCCAAAAATGTGAAATGCCATTGTGTCTCTTAATGCAATAAGTAGCATTACTGTCAAACTGACATTTTTCGACATCATAGATGTCGGGATCCGCGTGTCGTGCACCCAAATTGGCCGCGTATTTAATAAATGTGTTGTTCTCAGCCTTTAACCATTGTATACAGCTAAGCAATGCTACTATATAAAAATAATGCAAACACGTCCAACTGTTAAAATAGACTAATAGCGGATTTACCTTGTTGGGCCTTTGATATCTGTTGTGCATATTGCGATACAGTTTTAGCTTTTCATACTAGTAGACACGTACGAATGGGGTGCATGGGGGGGGGGGCGCGGGTGCTACTGTATCTCCAAAAGCTTTAGACTTCAGATTCTATGTTCCAAGAGCCTTAGATATATAGGCTAAAACCTGGAAATAGCTTGCATCAAGTGATATATTTTTCAGGATAGGTCTAGGAATATGAATAGAATAATCATACTATAAAGTCGCCGAAAATCCTCCTGGAGCTCTCTCCAAAATTCAGATGGCGTTTAAAATGGCTCGTCATTTTTCCCAATTTTATTAAATCGTATATTTGCTCCATAACAAGTTAGAAATGATTCAAATAAGTGTCCAACATATGTTTTAAGCACAAGGATGCAATGAAGTCACTATTTTGAGAGTTCAATAACTTGCAAGTACCTCAAAACAAGATGGCGTCCAAAATGGCCTAACATTTTCTAATTGTTATCATAATTTCATAGGAAATTATCAATACAAATTAGTGTCTAAACGTATGTTTTGAAAGGCATAAAAATCTATAAAAGGCATTTCTAGAGTGCCCAAAACTAATAGCTAACCAAAAGACCACCATTTGTATTTTTATCCTAACTTTTACTAAACAATCATTATTGGAAATACAAATAAGAGTCAAACAATGATTTAAGTACAGGGAATATAAACAAATTACAAAAATTTAGAAGGCCAAAACTCTTAAAGGGTGCAGCCTGACCAGGAGAATCCCTCAGATTCAACAGCTTGTCCCAGCTTCAACTTTTGGCAGCCATTGCACATTGGCAGTGACAAAACAATATTACGTATATGATTGATAATAATTAATATGCAAAGATATTGATGTGCACTAATATTTAAACTTTTCTATGATTTAACTATGCACGAACTTTAATATTTTACAAGATTTGGAAAGTATGAACACGTGCCCATCATTTACACAGTTAAGAAGAGAGAAAAGCTGCCAGAATTTAATTGGTGTTTTGTAGCCCAGTTTTCCAAACAATGGTCCGATCTGTATAGCGTAGAAGGACATGCTCCACCATCTAAAAGTTATGTCCATCTAGGGTAATGTCACCACCTAATGTCTTACCTTGGCAACTATGCACTTTAATAAAAGGAATATGCCTTCAGGTTGTGCCTCTTTCCTTTTTTATCCTTTCTGTCAACGTTCTTACTTCAACAGGCCCCTCTTTGGCATCTGATGAGTACCCACCTTGGTTGCAGATAACACATTAGAGAACTTTTAAAGTGCCCTTAGGCTTTTAACAGTTAAAGAATGCATCACATAAGTATGAGGGTGTGTCAAACAGTTAACCTTAAGGACCTGTGTATCGGGCGATTACTATTATCTACTACAGATATGTAACATATTGTCCCGCTATCCTTTAACAGCCTTAAACATTCATGGGAAATTCAGCTGCCATCGGGAAACTATAGACATTCATTTAGTGATAGAAAGTCAAGGGGAGGGAGTCCCGGCGTCACTGGTTGCTTGAATTGGTGTCTTTAGGGGATTCATAGAAATCTAAATGTCTGCGTAGATACAGGTGGGCATCGAAAGAATCTACAATAAAAGCTTACTCAAAGCCCTTGATATAAAGCTGTCAAGTTCATAATGCTGCTCATCCAAGACAGATCTTCGTCCTGGAGATATCAAATGGACAATGCCATAGGAAGAGCAAAACTTCGGATGGTGTTCCACAAGGTTTTGTCCTGGCATCCAGTCTTTTCAACATTTAAAGAGAAATTGTTCGCAGTATTCCTAAGCGGAATGGTGCTGATTCTTCTAAGGCCTTAGAAATGGTGTTGCAGAAAGACCAAATCTCTGTAAAGCCAATTAATCACCGATGACACTTGAAAATCAGCAAATCCAAGACCGCCAGCTCTGTTTTCATGGCAAATCACTCCAAAAAGAGAAGATTTTCAATTTCGATGGCGATAAAATGTCCACGACCAACACCGGAAGTACCTTAGTGGTCGTTTAAGGACAGCAGCCTTAAGTTCCATTAAAACACAACCAGGCAGTCGCTGCCAAGAAGCAGTCTCGTGCCAATCTTCTCAGAAGGCTCGAAGGACTGGAAAATGGATGGGGTACATCTTTCCCCGGGTCATCTTTCGACACTTACATACCATCAACTGTTGTTTTGCATAATCAACTGATGAATAACATGTCACCAATTAGAGTCACAGTGTAAACTCGCACAAGATTGATGTCCTTATGAATGATACAATAAGACTTGATAGTGCTTTTGGCGACGACTGTAGAATATCTTACAAGTGTGTCGGCATAGCTCCTCTAAACTTTAGGAGGAACTTCAGACGACCAAGCTCGCCAAGAAGAGAATTGTGATGAACATGAGTAGCCTAAGCCCCCCACCTCACTTGATACCCCATCCCAGTGAACTGCAGTCGCAGTAGTATCCCTATAGGATTATCCTGGATCAGTGACACTATGGTCTGAGCAATGGTCATCCTCTACTTGAACCTAAGCAGAAGTTTGTGGACAGCCCATCTAGCAAGCCCAAGGACTGCGACGTTGCTAGGTTAAGAAGGGGTAAGCTCAACAGGCTCAGAACTGACATTGGCCGTACAAAGTACTTCCTTCAAACTTGCGATTGTGTGAGAGCCAAAAAACATTAATCACATCATAGATGACGCGAGAGAGGTCTACAAGTCTCCAGGTGGAATCAAAGCTTTATCAACCTGGACGATGAAACGTTCAGCTTGTAAAGACGGGCCTTCCAATGGGATTTTGGACTAACGAAGAAGAACAAAAGAACGAGGCTATATATTTTTACAACAATAGTTAAAACAAATCAGAATGAGAATGGTTAATGTCATATGGGAGTGATATAGGATTCCTTAGAGGACTTACGGATAGCTTGTAATACACAATAAGATACATTGCATGACATTCCTAAACTATGGGGCCGCATTCATAAATCACTTGATGAATACCGACAACCATAGCATACAAAACAGGTGCAATGCAGTCACAGTTAGTTTCCACACTTATCTCACGGTTTAAGAAATGGATGGCTAACACTCTGCCAATACAAAAGACATCTCATTCACACCAGCCACTTTGCTCAAACCTGTGATCTGTAGCAGTGCAAGAAACATCCTTGGATTCTTTACAACCTAATGTACAGTAAATGTGTTTTCCATATTGCAACATCACTGCACCGACATTATTTTAGTGTCATGATGATGAGATTCGTACAAAATGAACTGTACCCGGAAACTCTTCTATTTTTGCATCATTTGATACCTATAATAAGATGAACAAGTTTTAAGCCATCTTGGTTTGTGGCTACTTATGAGTTTTGGACACTTTAAATAATGCTTCTATTATAATTCTCTGTGCCTTAAAACACACCTGTTTAGGCACTTGATTTTGTACTTCTAACTTGCGACTGAGCGAAAGCTATTGTACCCAAATTTTTTCAGAAAACTGGCGGCCACTTGGACCGCCATCTTGTTTGGATATTTGTGAGTTTTTTAGTCTAAATAAAATGACTTTTTTAGATTTCGTGCCTTAAAAACATATATATATACATACTTTGTGGTTATGTTACCTTGTCTGGATGCAAATATACGATAAAAACATAGAAAATGGCGGACCATTTTGGATGCCATCTTGGATGCCATCTTGAATTTTGGGGAGAGCTCCAGGGGGATTCTTGGGGACTTTTAACTATGTTATTCTACTCATATTTTCCTGTACCTATCTGAAAAAAATTAGCTTGTTATGAGCTATTCAGGTTAAACTAATGCTATTGGTTGTTCAGATGCACCTATATTATTACGCCGTTATCAGGAAATCTGTGATAATCATTCGCTTCACCTTGGTTTTCCCCCCTCTAGGTGTCCCTGGCCAAGTGCGCATCCCTATCGCACTTACATTGTAATATTCATTCATTTCCTAAACGAAACTTTTTACAACATTGTTATATTAGATCAAATTGAAAAGTGCGCCACTACTTAATATAATTAACCTTGGTTGGGTCACTTGTATAGCGCTATACCAATGCACAGAAAACTTGGCCCTGGGCCAAATTCTCCAATTACATTCATTCTTATTTTGCTCATAATAATTTCGTAGACACTTAGTACAATTTGTGTTGCAATAAAGCAAAGTCCATATTAGCGAAAATGTCAGTGGTTTAGTTCTGACACCGTCTATAGTGCTTTTGAAGGTCTTAATATGCACAAGGCAAATCCACACTTCTTCAAAACATTGCCAGAACGACATCGTTCCATTATACCATTTTGCTAGTTCCGACATTCACTTCACATGAGCTATCAGAGCCTCGTGTCACAGCGCATTCATCTTTCCGGGTTTTCCCCCAGATTTTACATGCACAACCCCATGCAGTAATTGGTTGGACTAGATCGCACGACAAGTATTATGCATGGTGTGACGTCGTAATTAGCACATCGTGCCTCACTTTGTTGGTGGGTTGAGGATTCCTTGGCGTGTGTATCGCAATGGAGAAGCGGTGCCCAGCGGCAAACCTAGACGCCTTTATAAATATTTTTGAGTGTCCGGTAAAAGTTTGTTCGTGCATTTCACCATAACAACTCTCCAGATTTCGCTTGGATCGACTAAGCAATGAGATTAAGTATTTTTCCCAGAGACATCAAAAGTATTCAACACGTTGACTGCAGCGGGACTCGAACTCACGATTTACAATGATTTTACAGAAGTGTTCACCTTCGTAAGGGAAGACTCTACCGTTGGTTGACCTCTGTAAATGGGTATGAACTGTATTTCATTGTTAAATAACAACATTTGGTATGGTAAGCAATTCAAATGTAATAGTCAAATTAAGAAAGAAATCAATACATTGATAATAACTATCAAAAACATTGATTGTCATAGATTTATCCATACCACGTATCTCTTTTGTTTAAACGCCATCAAATACAGATTTTTATCATTGAAAGAGATCACTAAAGGTACATTTTTTTGTTTTATTTCAAAATTGGGGGTCCCGGGGTGACCTTTCTAGATGGCAAAACGAAAGAATTGGTCTTTTATCGGGTAACTCACGTATATAAGTAGCCTATGGTAACAATTACCACATTTTCAACAAAGGTTGACCAGAATATTTTTAGTTATGAAGCACTTAACGTAAAGTGCATCGAAAAGCCATTCACGAGATGTTCTGTTGACGGAACGGCTGATATCAAATTGATGACCGCGGAGTAAACGGTCTAAAATCTGTCATTTAATTCGAGAAAACATTGTACCATAATATCATGCATTTTCATAAATTTTAAAGCAGTTTTTTCCAGATGGACCGACCGATGGAAGAAGTTCTTTCAAAGGTGTTTATGCTGTAGTATTGCATTAGCGGTCAGCCAATTGGGGCATTCCTTTCAAAGATCATGACTAAGGGCGTACTAACTAGCTGACAAATGAAATTCGGCAGACTTGTTGTGGTGAGTATTCGCAGTATACGTTCCGCAAGACACCCACCAAGTACTGAGGCCGAGACTGGATTCTTCTTTGTTTCCTACGCACTTCCGGTTGGCTTCAAAATGCTACTAGTGCCAAACGCTTGGGCCAATTGCAGCAAAAAATTGCAAATATGGCCCAAGCTGCATATATGGTGTACACAGTTTGCCCATTGCTCACTTGTGGTCAGTATGGTCATTCAGGCAAAAATTGGCGAAATCCTTCTCCTGCCATTTTAGTGTGCGCTAATCTTGCTATTTATTCATATGCATTGCCTATGACCAGTGCCTATGGGCTGTACACAATTTTTTGATCAGTAGTCAGCAAGTGGTAATTTCTGCTATTTTGCCCAAAATATGTACACATCGTCGCCCGCGTCACATACTGACGTATTTACAAAATACGCATTTCGAGAAAAACGGCTTTGATGATTTTGCGATTTTAATTTGCCCCATACTGTTAATTAAAACATATATTTCAATGAAAACCTAGTGGAAAATCGCCGAATGAAGTTACATTTCAAATATATTTAACTAACCAGCTTCCAACTTATTTAGATATGCGAAAAGATGATGATAAATAAAATACGTCACTATGTGAAAACGACAAAATAGCACTTCAAGATGTAAATAACAAATACGACGGACAAATACGTCGTTATGTGACGCGTTTGCGCAAATACGTCACTATGTGATAACGACAAAATACGAATTCTACCGTGAACTGCAAAATACGTCGCACAAATACGTCACTATAAGACGCGGTGAAAACTTAAAAATTCAGATTCGATGCCATGGGCCTGCGCACTATAGATTTTCGACAAATACGTCGTTATATGATGCGGACAATTTAACGTTTTGCAAATACGTCATAATTAGTTAATTAATATTTTACTAATTAAGCCACTTTGAGGTTTAAAGTTTGGTAAATATGTAGAATAGTACTAAACAAATGTACATGCTAAATTTCCCCAAAAAGTCCAAAATGTCGAATACGTCACTATGTGACGCGGCCGACGATATATTCAGTGGTCATTTTAATTTTATCCACACTGCTAAGTTCGGGCTCATTGAGCACAATTTGCTCTAGTATCTTTTGCATGCCTCACCTTGCTCACCAGCTTCATGGTGCGACAATTTTGCAGAGAGAGATAGGGTAGTCGTTTGGGGCTCAGGGGTAGCCCTTTCAAAAACTCATCGGTCTTGAATTATTTGTCAAGCCCATTGTCATGTGAAAATATATTATTATGTTGTTGTTATTTTGCAATTTTTGGACCATTTCCCCTTGCACCATTGATAAGGTAGTCGTTTGAGACTCGGGGTAACCCTTTGTTTTGAGGGCAAGAAAATATTTTGGAGAAAATTCCCCCTTGCCTTGGATACACTAGCTGTGTAAAAATAGAACTCCCATGCCACCGCTAACAATGCTACTGTAAGGATGGGTCATTATACAGATTGGTCGGTCAATTGTGTAAATCTTAAAGTTACAGGAGGAGATTTTTTTTGAGGAAACGAATTTCTCTCAAATTGCACTGGATCGATATAATATAGACCATCTGACAAGAACGTTTCGATTTTTTTGACAAACAAGTACAAAAGAATACCGCAAACCTTGTTTTGAACTGCCCTGCTATCCTAGTCGACCCTATAGGAAACCATGATTTTCTGTCGTGCACGACAAGAAAAACTAAATCATCATGAAGACGGCCTATTCGGCTTATTCACTTCAGGTGTGATCTAATACATTGGTAAGAATTCCAAATATGCACACCAAAAGCGGTTCGAAAAAAAATTGAGGGCGCTTCCTTCTGGAAATGTCCTCATGTCTCTTTAAAACAAAATGTTACAGCGGTAATGCTCTATTGCATAGTAAATAATTGTCAACACACACTTCTCTGTGGGAAGTGTTATATTTCTGTTTTCGAGTGCCCTCTGGACACGTGAACTTACTTGACCAAGTTCGACCTTTTGCTTAAATGCGCCAGTTGTCTAGGAACTTGTTTGAAAGCAAATGCCAGAAGTTATTTAAAAAGAGATTTCCCTGAGGCATTTCGAACAGATTACACTACCAGTATATCGGTATAATGAATTTCCTAGACGCCGGTCATGTATGGGCAATTCACTAAAATCAGTAAAGATAAAGGGAATCCCGAATCCCTCGACATGCAGATACTTAGACATCCTGTCTGATAGAAACGTGAAATCCAAAAACATACTGACATTTCGAATTAAAAATATTTTCAATTGCCGTGGTATAATAGATATTCATTCTTCGAGAGATTCTTATAACAAGTGTCTAGGCTTTCCGCTAATATTTCCACTTTATTCAAAGTTCGAATTTCATACGAAAAGGTATTCCAGGTTATTATAAGGTAAGGCATATACTAATAACTTGAATTTGAGGTTGCAAATTACCAATGTTCTTCTCCGCAATGAAGATGATGGGACAAACAAACATTCTTCTTTTATAATAAGCAGTACTACAATCGCTGCCTTGTGCGATTTAATCAAGTGTATACAATCATTGCACTTTTCAAAATCAGTCGCCATTTAATTTTACAGGAATATTCGGTTCTTGAGGTATCTTCTGGGTTTCCCTTGAAATTTGATCAGGTGTGCAAGGAGCCATTGACCAAAGTATTGATATTAATTACTTGACTCTTATGTGTTGGGTCAAATTATTTGTAAAATGAAAAATTCCATTGAAATATGAATATGTTCAAGTTACTTCCATTTCTTGTCAATATGAAAGTTCTGACTCTTTTTGAATAATCATTGGGTCACCTTTTAAGAAAGAAATTCACTCTTTTGCATTTATAAAGTAGACTACTTCGTAAATCTTTCAAGCGCCATTGATTCAAATCTTTGGTATTTTGATTACTTTTAAAATATACTTGACTTTAATGTACATTACCTCATAAACCTGATTAAAGCGTTATCAAAATATAATTGACAAAAGGCAGCATTTATCTCTCTATGATATTAAAATAGGCTATGAAAAACTCTTTTCAAGGTCTTTTTGAAGATACAGTGAGTATAAGAGTGCGATATAAATACCAAACCTTAATTTTCTACATGAAGTCAAAATTGAGGCTTCTTAGCTACGTCACATATCTTTCTTTCATATTAATAAGGAAGCACTTCGAGCCATATACATTCTTGAAACATTAATGTACTTCAAGGTCTTAAAAAGACCACGAGTTTAAGAAGGCTTTATTGAATAGAATGAACCCATATATTATTACATCAACATAATATAATTTTACGAAAGAGATGTAAATCCAGAATTATAAAATGTGTACAAAGAACTCGTGCAGCATTTTCTGTTCAATCATCTCGAGCTTTTCGCCATATTTGCAAGACTGAATTGATTGTTCCAACATCTCCATATAAAACAAAGACTCGTGTATGGTTTCAATTACCATAACAATTTTCAGATGCTGTCAGGAATCTTGGTGCCTTCTTTGATTGTAATGTGGTTATGTCTGCCTATTTAACAAATGTTTACAGGACAGTCAATTATCTATAGCAAGAATTAGAAAGTTAATTGATGAATCTACCTGTCGCCAAGCCTTGATCGCATTAGTAA
Source organism: Ophioderma brevispina (assembly GCA_023653785.1). NCBI lineage: Eukaryota > Metazoa > Echinodermata > Ophiuroidea > Amphilepidida > Ophiodermatidae > Ophioderma > Ophioderma brevispina. The sequence continues at coordinate 40,943 of JAMKCH010011524.1, forward strand.
TTTCTCGTTTGTACATCCAATTCCTATGTTTTTACATTCATTTTGTTCTATAGCTAGTCCTAAATGACCGTTGCAGCCCTTAAAAATGAATATGTTTACATTAAATAAGTATATTATGCTTCATACGTTATATAGAAATACGTAACCTGATTGGTGGAAGCACAACTAATTTGCATAAATTCAAAATGGCCGCCAATTTTCAGATTTTTATTAAATTTTGCTGTATTTGTTCTAGATAGCTTTGTAGTACATAAATTTACATTTCATTATTTTGTGTATTATACTTAAATCACATGTTATAGAGAGAAACTAGTCCTTACATGTATAAAACCCAATCGCCAGTCAATTCTACAGTTTTACCTAAATTTTTGATCAAACTTTGTGAAACAAAATTTTGTGAACATGTGACACACATCTTTTGATGGACTTTAAATTTATATTCAATATTAATCTATTTTTCTGTGTAAGCCGTGTGGCTTAATTTGCATACACCCATGTGGCTGAAAAGTAGGCACTGCACAAAAAATATTGATAAAAATGTTATGTTCTGGTGGAGAATGACTATTCTAACACCGCCAACTGCTGTTTGACAGTAAGGACCTGCCTTCTACTCAAGCACTCATTGGGCGTTTTTTACCTCTCCCGACCTGTCAACAATCACCGAGTACATCCGATCCCGCTGCTTCATAAAGATCCTTCCTAGATTCACCAGATCAGGCCACTGTCCTATCTTGGTTATCAATGACATCAAGGTAATTCTCCGGCCTTTACAAAAAGAGATGGTGGGGGAACTTCAGGAAATCCAAGTGGCCCAAGTTCAAACAACTCATTAGTGAATTATCATCCAAGCTGCCAAACCTGGCTTCTTCAGCCTTCTAACATCAACAACACATATTCTGACTTCTGCTCTCTGCTCCACCAAGCAGCTAAACATTCCATTCCTAGATGCAGAACCCCTACACCCCCTGTTGGGACAAGGAATGTGTCAAGCTCACTGGTCGTAGCTGTCCAGTTAAGCAGTGTCCTGTCTCTGCAAATTGCATTGTCTCAGTACTTGTCACCAATGGAAAGTGGCAAGACCACACCCCACAGGCAAAAGCCCACGCACGTGCTGTTAACGAAGCGATTTAAAAGCCTCTCCACCGTCGAGTCCCATGTCTTAACCATTCACCTATGATGAGATCACCGAAGCAATCAAAGGTTTCAAGAATGGGAAAGCTCCTGGCAATGACAGCATCAAAACAGAATTCTGGAAGCATATGGCACCTGAAGCTGTGCGATGGCTCCAATTCTTTCTCTCTACTTCTATGGGACCATCAGCAATTCCCTCAAGATGGATGACTTCAAAGGTCAGTGTAATCCTGAAGCCCAAGAAACCAGCAACGCGAGAATGATACAGACCCAGCTCGCTTCTACTCACAACGTAATAAGCTGCCTGGATACCGGTACTCAGTAGATCATGATCCGTCAGAGGTTAAATTACCCCTCCCCAAATGGGCTTTCAAGTGTAAATCCACAACATATCAATTAACAAGATATTTATACAAGCCTTCAAGAAGAAGCAGAAGTTTTGGAGCTGGTCTTTGTAGATCTATCTGCTGCCTATGATACATCCCTGACATGGAGGTCTCTACCTTTAACTACTCAAAATCACCCCTGATGTCAGGCTTGTCAAGTTCATAATACTGCTCATTCCGGATCGTTCGTCCTAGGGACATCTATGGACAATGCCATAGAAAGCCCATCTTCGGAAGGGTGGCCCACAAGGTTATACTTCCTGGCGACCCAGTGCTCTTCCACATTTAATATCCAGATATGCCGAAGGAGTTTCTTCGCATTACTCCTACGCAGACGATACGGGTACTGATTAATAGCCTGCTGATTCCCCTTTGAGCCTTGGTGTTTCTAAGGCCTCAAAGACAATCTCAACTGTAGCCATTCTTCCACTGATGCACTTGAAACTCAGCAAATCCAAGACTATCGGCTCTATTTCACACCTTGCCACCACTGCTCTAAAAGAAAAATTTAACATCAACTCGATTTATGAAAAAAATGTCACACGATCCAACACAAAGTACCTTGTCGTCATAAGACCGCAGCCTTACTTTCCCACATCACCACCCCAAGACAGTCGCTGCCAAGACTAATGTCTTGTGTCAACCTCCTCAGAAGCTCGCAGCGGGCTGGATGGGGTTGCATCCTGGACACTTTACACACAATCATACCTGTTGCTTTGGCATCTCAACTGCTGAATATGCCGCACCGGTATGGAGTCACAGTGTACTTTCACACAAGATTTATTTCATTCTGATTGTATTTCAATGAGACTTGTTTAGCGGTTTAGCCCTGTATAATATCTTCCAATTCTGTATGGCAATACCTTCTGCAAACCTTCGGAGGATCCTTCGACTATCCAAGTCGCCAATAAGTGTGACGAAACCTGGTAACCTATTCCCCTACCCAACACTTAAGGATGCACGACACTTCCAGGATCCCTTTTCTACCACCCACTCCATAACACTGCAGTCGCAGCATCTCCGTGGTATCTTGTGGATCCACGAACGCCAGTGGTCTGAGCAACGTCACTTCTACCTCGAACCGAAAGCTGTTTTGTTGTGTGACAGTCTCATCCACAGCCCAACGTTGTGACCTTGATAGGAAGCACGGGCAACCCTCACGGACTCAGAAACCGCACACATTAAGCCCCGTCCATTGATTACTGGTGAGTTCTTAAGTCCCCAATTTCCCCATTGAAAAAACTGGATTCTTAATGGTAATTTGGTATATCGCTGAAGCAAAAGCTTTTTGATTGAAAAATAATTCTCGATGAAGAAATTGAAATCTCGATTGAAGATCCTTGTTTACTCATTTTAAAACTTTGGATTCTCATCGATAAACTTGATTCTCATGAAACTTGTTATCTTGGTGGACTGAAAAATAGATCGGCTTCGTTCGGACCCCATGTGTCACCTGCCGCCGCGGTTTGTAATGATAGTCCTCATATTACCTTTGACCTTGGGCAATGTGGACTTTGACATCATCAACAAATTATGGTCGATTTTGCATCTATGACTCAAGTTGGTTTAAATCCATCGAATTATGCGGATCTTACAGGCAAATGTTTTAACTCATTTTCACATCCAACAGCAGACATCCACAGCAACAACAACTACAAACAGACAACCGTGGGATTAAAGGTGATCCCTAATGGTGTCTTCATGCTAAGGCAGGCGACACAAAAAGTTGGATTCTTCGCCTTGGCTGAGGAAACTGGTTATTTTATCTATTTTTCATTGGAAACTTGGTACTACCTTATATCGGTCGTAATCAGAATTTGCATTGCAAATCCAAGGTTTTACACTTAAAAAAATGGTTTTATCATGAAAACCTGTTTTCTTTTCAACCATATGCCAAGTTTTCAATAGAATCTGACGTGTTGAATCGAGAATCCAAGTTTTTTTTATCGAAAACCTGAATTCCTCTTCAAACTGAAACATTTGTTTCAATTTTTTCAACATTTAGGTTGTATGATACATGTATGTGCTTGCTGGTAATGATATTGGAGAACAACTTTTATTTTGTATTGTCATGGCCCCAGGGCAGCAAAACATATTCGATATTCAACATTTAACAATTTTATCATGAAGGTAATAAGTTCTATTACATATAGATACAAAGATACCATTTTCCGACCACCCGTGTGTGTGCGTGAGGGGTGTAATATGGAGGTGGGGTTGCTCTATGCCTTATCTAGCCCGTGATAGTGAAAGCAAATCTAAATGTGTTTTTGGGTCCTGTCAAGTGCACTAATTAAGTATGTATAACCGATTCAAAGTTTGACATCTTGCTCCCAAATTGTAGATTGTGCATCCATTTGGACTTAAGGCAAAATTAGGTATACCTTCTACCAAGCGTTTATGTTTTCTGTATAAGACAAATCAAATATAATAATAGTCGATAATTAACAAATGTATGCATTTTAGGTGGCAAATTAATATTTTAGGGAGCAATACAACACAACCGTGTAAAAATCTTAGAATTGGCTGCCGTTTTGGATTTATGCATATTAAGTACACTTCTGTCCAGAATGAATGGGGTCTGTATAAGACATACAATATAATGTATTCATAAATATACCAAATTTAGGCATTATAGGTGCCAAAATATTATTTTAGAGAAGTAATAAAACAAAATCCTTGTAAAAATCTTAGGATTGGCGGCCATTTTGGATTTATGCAAATTATTCATATTTCCACCACTTGGATTTTTCTGGACTTTTAGTATGGCATTCTGGGGACCTTATAGAAATGCATTGTGGTGAAAGAAATTCTATTGCAATTTTTTCCAGGTTCACCTAGAATTTAAGTTATTTTTCTCAGCCTATGAGAGGGGTTTACACACATTGCTAACATGTAAAGGAATGACAAATTGAGCTATAAAGTGCAGAACAGGTCCAGGACCACATAGGTGCATACGGGTCCAAAGGTGCGAAAAATACCTAACACTAAACAAGGTAGTTTTTTTTTCTTGTACCAATGTTTTCAGTGAATGCAGTACACAACAGTATATTTAACATGTATAATAAATATGTATAGTAGTCAGAGAGAACGTTCATGTGACCGTACAGTTGAGTATATACACAATTCTTTTGCTGAAAATGATAGATTAGGGTGTATAGAATAGGAATCTGCCGGGTGCCACCTGGGCATCCTTGGGCATTTTGAGAAATCCAAGATGGCGTCGCCATAAATGATAATTATATATTCAACCCTATATTATCAAACTATGGAGTTACTAGATATAGTATAGGATCCAATGAACAAGTCTATGGCACATGTAACATTGAGTCATACTTCAAATTCAAATGGAAGCCAAATCCAATAATTTTAAAATATGCCCTATAACAGCAAATACCTGCGATACAAAATAGACATGAAGTACTTAGGTTATGTTGTTAGACACAATAAATGTATTCTGATACTTTTAAAATTGTAACATGACGTCAATCAATATGGCAGCCAAAAACGTGAACATCTTCAAAAAATACTTGACACAAATTTATAGGTATTACAGCCTTCAAATCGAAATCAATGTGTCGATGACATTAGAAATGTACCTTTGATCCCAACCAATGTACAACATACATTTCAATTTGTTTTAAATGCGCAAAAATCGAAAATAAAACTAATATAGTGCAAAGTTGTCAAAATACCATAGGAATTACATTTTTTCACATATATTGCACTCAATTTATAATTTGACACATTTTTATTTATCGGGGTTACCTGGTATCACTTGGTTATGATCATAGGTATCTTTCTAACTGTTTCATTGACACAATAATTTATACTTGAAGGTAATATATAGAAATTTGTGTCAAGTATTTTTTGAAGATATTCACGTTTTTGGTTGCCATATTGATTGACGTCATGTTACAACTTTAAAAGTATCAGAAATACATTTATTGTGTCTAATAACATAATCTAAGTACTTCATGTTTATTTTTTATCGCAGGTTATTTGCTGTTTTAGGGCATATTTTAAAATTATTAGATTTGGCTTCCATTTTGAATTTGAAGTATGAATCAATGTCACAAGTGCCATGCACTTGTTCATTGGGTCATATAGTATATTTATTAACTCCATAGTTTGATAATATAGGATCGAATAGATAATTGTCATTTATGGCGACGCCATCTTGGATTTCTCAAAATGCCCAAGGATGCCTAGGTGGCACCCAGCCGATTCTTATTCTACACAGTCTATCATTTTCAGCAAAAAAATTGTGTATATACTCAACTTTACGGTCAGGCCATAACCTAGACCATATCTCTCCGACTATAGTGTATATACAGTTGTACAGAATTCGTTCCTTCTTCAAATGTTTAAGTGGTGCCACTACTGGCAAAAGAAATTGTCGGTTCCCACATTTGGGAAAATTGAAAGTCCTGGCCTGGGTTCATAACCTAGTACACCATTTTATTGAGTACTTCGAAGGACATCATTTGCATATCATAGTACTCCATTTGCTGTGTATCTGTACTGGTTATCATTTTGCACACAATAATACAGCATTCACTGTATACTTCGAAAGACACCACCTGCCTATCAGAGTATCTGGTATCGTATATGTGATAATATACGATTTATGCTGCAATTACTATTAATGATCATCAAACATTCAACTTTATTTTGACATCAGTTTTTTATATCACTGATATCTCCATGATATCAGGTGACAAAATATGATCATACGCATTGCGAATTAATGAAAGTTGATAAGCAAAGGCAAGGGGTAAATTCCGTAGATGGGCGTCGTTCTTACACCTATCATTATTTGATATGTATATTACAAATGTATTTACCAGATTTGAAAAAAAAATGTATTTGCTGAGGTTCTTTGAATTAGATGGTTTGAGGAGCATCTAATGTAATGACACCCTATCATTACACCGCATTACAGATGTCCAAGGGAGCTTTTACCTTTAGTGGTGCCGCCCTGTCTTGAATTTGTTACACAACAGTGTGCTCTAGTTTTAGATTTGAACAGTCCGTTTCAATCAATCAATCAGTATGTACCTTACTTCCATTCCATCAATGCAAACATTGTCCTACTTACCCAGACACTTCTTTCTTAAGATGTTCCATTTTTTTAAATCGCCATTTACATGTTACCCCTTGTTTGCACGCTAGCAAGAATACTTACATTCTATAACACTTATCATATCAGATGGTCGATTAAAGTTATTTGATTGAATAATAATTCGTAGTCCATTCACCTTAATTAAGTTTTGTGGCATCTTACTCCTGGACAACTGTAAGAGCGTTTAAACTAATCGTATATCTAATAAAATAATGAAATTCCCACGGTTTAATAATACAGCTCTTGTATCGTTTTTAACTTTTTTATTTATTGTGGTATTCATTACAACACTTTGTTTCAAATAAGATGTAATTCCTCATGGTGACTGTCACATGCACCTTTTTTAGTTCCAAGGAATATTTATTTAGTGAGCATTTTCAAAACCTTGCAATCTGCCCATTTTCGTTTACAAATTTTGTTATAACGAAATATAATAAATCAAATGTTATAATAAATATGAGTATATTCAAAGAACCACTTGTATTCACATATTCGAAATCCTCGAAGAACTCCAGTTCCTTTTGTATGGAAGGACACTTCACCCAGTCTAAACCGCTATTTCCCTATCCACATGTATATACGAACATTCATTCGAATAATACTAAGTGATGATTGATATTATTACTAGTATACTTTAAACACATGAAACAGCAATTCATTCTCCCCAATTCGATATTTTAGTAAGTTTTTATTTTTGTCCGGATCAATGTACTTTTTAATTATTGCATAAATTTGCAAAACTAACTTTCATGTTCTTTTCACTACCTTATATGTATTTGTTTAGTTAAGTTTGTTTCTTACCGAATTGTTGCTAACGGTGTCGCTGAACGTTTAATTTTCCGATTGAAGCTGCACGTGTATTTTATCAATGAGACCTCCCTAAGTGAACAGGATGAAAATATAAAGGAAGTAATAAAAAGTAACCACATTACTTTTATCTGGAATCAAAAAACCGGATCTTTAATTATTTGTATGAGAGCATAATAATGATAAAAACGTCCCCTTTGGGGGGCTCAAGGGATTATTAATTATATTACACGGCCGACTGAACTTCCCGGTAAAGCTAATATGTAAGCTTACACATGCCCCCTATGTAATAAAACGTCACACATCTTAATTTAACATAAAATTTGTGCCTGTATAACAATAGCATACAAGAACTCAATAGACCACCTGTACGATAGGAACCATTTCTGGCTTTAATTACAGGTGCATGCATTGTAGCACCTGCAATGGTTCAGCGATATGGCTGCCTATAGATGGTGCTCCTTTTCCGGATTATCAGCCATCCTTGCCATAATAACAAATCTTTCTACGTCCATCTTTTCGCCGTAACGTTTTCTATTGTCTATTGTTGGTGAGAAATCTTACTTTGACTCGCTATTTCTTGTCTGGCATAAGCATCACTAGATCACATCTCGTCACGAAAACTAGGACTCAAAAATCTTCACCTAAAGCCTCGCTGACGAACGTAATAATTACATACATGAATGAAATGTGGAAAGATCGCCGCCGCCTGCCTACTTCAATGAATGATATGTTATGTCCTTAGAATAGATAGCATGTCACTACCTGCAACTATAATAATCCTCCTATTAGATAGAGGGTGTTTGTTATTGTCCTGAAATCATAAATAGTCGTTTATGTCAGGGCCTGAACCAGTTTTTGACATGGATAGTTCCTTATGTGCTGTCCCAAAAATAACAGGATTCGTCTTTGCCTCTAGGAGGTGTAAGTGCACATTGGCAAATAAGTCAAATTCCCTCGCGCATAGTTTTATAATTAGATTTAGCTCATAGCTCTATGAGCACGACTTTAACCATGTAAAGAAATGGAATCTTAAAAAAAGTGCAACTGTAAGGACTCTATATTGCCCCTTTTTTAATTGTGTGAAGTTTGTTGATGCCCTTAAAATATAAAGTGTATATTGTAGTGGCGCATATTGTATATAATCTTAAAAAAAAAACAGAGTGTGGTTGGTGTAATATTCCTAGATTTTCAGCTAAAATTGATGTCATTGCTGTTTGGGTTTCAAAGGGCTAAACTGTCAGGAATGGATAGGGTGCAAAATTACGGATAATGCCCCTTTCTTTCAAGGGGGAAATGTTAGTACGGGGAAAATTAAATCGGTCAATTGTCTATTTAAATGTAGAGTACGTTTTCGTTCGCCGTCGCCTCATACGGTTAGAAAAAGTATATATTTGCCTAGGTTCAACCTTAGTAAAGCGGTATAGCCCCCATAATGCTCAAGTTCACCCTGGGCAAAAAATGCTGCCGGTGTTGTTAAAATGGTGTCAAATGAATTCCTTGTTGTCAGCCTGAGAACCAGAAAACTGCATTGTTTAACTGATTTGGTGATATTACCATTTCTTTGCGACTTTTTTTCCAGGGAAAGTTTTGGCGACCCCATAGACCATCTAGACCCTTGCTTCATTTTTCTATGTAATTAGCCACCAACTTCAAACACTATAAAACTAATACCTTTTTTTATCATGGGTTCAGACAATAAAAACAACTATCACCAGTTTCAAACAAAACTGAGCATATGGTTCATTTGCTCACGATGAGATCATAGACGCGTAGCGGCGTTATTTGTTACTCGGGTGTCACTTCCGGTTCATCGCAGCCAGCGCGAATAATCAACTTTGGTTTTGGAATTTCCTTTGAAAGCTTGTCCAAACACATGAATATTATGCCAAATTTTTATCAAATATAAACGTTTCTCAATACCTGTTTCCATGTCCTATTTTAACATTTATTACCAATACCTACTTGAGAACCATTTTTGGTGGTATAATAAGTATGTTTAAAGCATGTCCATGGACCTTTAAAATCAAAAAATTATACCTTTTTCTTTACCAATGTTTTCAGTGTATGCAGTACACAAGTACATGTAATAAATATATTTATATGTACAGTTTACAGATGTTCGTTCGTTCTTCAAATTTTTAAGTGGCGCCACTACTGGCCAAAAATAAAAGCAAAAGATATTGTCGTTCCCACATTTGGGAAAATATCGCAAACAACAAAATTTTGTTTTTTTCAACAAAAGAAATAAATCAATAAGTCCTGGCCTTGGTCCTAACCTATACACCAGTTTTACATTGAGTACTTCGAAGGACATCATTGTATACCATATTACTCCTTTTGCTGTGTATTCTTTACTGGTTATCATTTACACACAATAATACAACATTCAACTGTATACTTCGAAAAGACACCATATGACTATCATAGTATCTGGTATCGTATATATGTGATATACTATTTAGTATGAGGCAATTACTATTAATGTCATCAACATTCAACTTTATTTTTACATCACTTATTTTATATCACTCATATCCCCATGATATCAGGTGACAAAATATGATCCATCATACGCATTGCGAATTAACCCCCATACTTACCAACACACGTTAATGCCTAACATAAATACCTCTATTCTTCTTAAGATTTATCCAATTTTATTACATCTATTTACAGGTTAACCTAACCTCGTTGTTGGACGCTAGCAATTTAAAAGTTCTAAGTGGAATCTCTCTCTCTCTTTTTTTTTTTTCTTCCACCTTTCGGATTAGCGGCCAGCTTGCCGGGAATGGCAAAAGTCCGGTTCCCAATTTCTGGACAGACTTTCTAAATCTAAAGAAGACATGCATGTTGGATATCGTCCGTGGGTTCTGCATACATGTCGAATCAGCATAAATGCTAGTTTCTGAGAAAACGTCGTTAAAGTTTTAGTTAATTTTGAATTGAAGCGTGTAATATAATAAATAAAAGGAAATTGCTATTTTAAGTGGTGTATGTTTAAAGAACATGAATGGTTACTAACCGGACGACAAGTTTTTTATTAAAATTACCAAGAAACACTGTTGTCTTATTCAAAATGGCCAACTGAATGTGATTCGACAGTTTGTCAAACCCAATGTTTGGTTCGCTGTTGTTCTAATGATCGAATACGCATTCGACTCATGAAACACCGTTGCTTTTAATGTTGGTATGGTGAGCTTACTATAGCTATACGGGTTTTTAACTATTTTAAAATGATTATGCCGATGATGCCACGGTGATAAGAACAACGATGGCGGTGATGATTGTGGCAATAACCTGAAATAATGACCTCAAGCTTTACACGATAATGATGTGTTTTTACTGATCGATGATGATTGATGATGATGTCGATGATGATGATGTCGATGATGATGATGATGATTGTCGAAGACTATTATGAGATGATGTCGATGATGACGAGGACGATGAATGACGATGGCGATGATGATGGCGATGATGGTGATGATGAAGATGATGATGACGACGACGACGGCGGCGTCGGTCTATTGCATTGTTTTATGGCTTACAACATGCAAATTTGGTATCAAAAGACTTCCATCATCGGTTAAATGGGAACATTCACTGTTGCAAATTATCGTTCTTTGTAAAATATAGCGCAGACTGGCCAGGATACCAATGAATTCAGAAAATTTACAACCTTCTTACAAATTTGGCTCCTTAAATTATATCTTTAATTAGTCTGCCAAGAGTTTAACTCATTTTTGCAGACAAAAACATAAATTTCTGGTGTAATACGTTAGAAAGAAGGAACGCAAGCATTGTAGTACATGTTATATAAAAATTAATCAATAGTAAGCATGTTGCAACACACAATAACTACTGGCTAAACTGTTCAAACAGTTCAATCTTTTAAATGTAACTGGAATTTTTCATAACTCAAGGTTTTGGAGGTAAAAGTGATCTATACAACGTTATGACCACCATATTTTTCTCGTGTTTTCTTAATTTCAAATTACATTATATAGTTTTCCATCTTTTAAAGTAATGTACACCTTAAACTATATACCAACTTGAAAACGAATTAACATTAAATGGGTAATTTACTCATAGTAAATCTAACATAATCTAAATAATTTAGATGGCACTAAGGCTTTATAACAATTCCCCAAGAAAATATCAATTTGTTCCTGAAAGTCGATTTTTAATGCTGCATTAGATAATTATTTAGTTTTCGCATTCCAAGTTTAAATCGAAAAAAAATCAAACTTCACATATGTTTAACAAGTCTATTTTGTAACACGGTTTACTAATGGTGGGGTGGTAAACAAACAACCCGAGATCCGAAATTCATTATTATAAAGCAATAGTATGATTTCGAGTTGGGACCAGTTGATGCTTGGTCCTCCTTGTTATATGCTTCCAACATAACTCGTATGAGCGTCACAATGACGTCAAAGATCACAAGTTTGGCACAATTGGTATTTCCACAGAAACACATCAGAGTCTAAATGAAAAAAATGCATAAAAAATGGTAGGAATATTGGATTTTCATGCGTGTTTTGGGGCCCCAACTGATATGGAAAATGACTATTTTTACAACCTCTAATTTTTAGGCCATACAGTGCATATATTAAAACAAAACTAATACTAAAGGGTAATGCGTAATCATTTAAAGGCGAATAATGTCCGATGTCGGAAACACTATGGGTGCCCATCTTTTTTTTCCGCCCGAGATACATTATGAGCCCATACGATGATTACTACAAAACACTTTATTTCTGTTCTATTAACTAAAACAACTTTATTTAATTTGTTTGTTTGTTTGTATATAGTTTAAGGTATTGCCTAAATTTATGTGTATTTTGTATGCTTATGATACAAATAAATGATAATGAAAATGCCTTAGCGGCTCATTATGATATAAAATTGATCGATTAAGCCCAATTATTGGTTGAGCTATGAGTTGCAACAATATTGGGCAGACGCAGTCGAGCCCAAGATTTTAAAACTCTAGCAGACCATTAAATATTGGGCGTAAATCATCCAATTTTATCATTATCATGTTTGGATCCGTATTTTCACACACTGGACTCCTCAAACATATAATGGCATAATAATGGGCAATAAACTTACCAACAGAATGCTGCATTTCAATAATGGGTAGTAGAGGTTATATAACCCCGTGACGGTACTTACCTTCACCTTTTGTTTCGTGTTCGGCCAAAATGAGCAGAACGGATGTGAATAATATGGAAGACTTACCGAAAGTTTTTAACATTTTGGGCACCGGAGAAAGTTTTACCTGGGGTAACATCCTCCACAGGCTCCCCTTAGGTAATACGCGGGTTCATGTTACTATGGTCCCCCTAAAACTGATAATTTGTTTTTATTTGTACAAATGTTAAAACTACAAAACCTGGATATTCTTTTCACAACGCACAGACCGTAGGTTTCAATTAGTACAAGTCACATAATTAAAACACACCAATTAAAATGTGAATAACATAGCCATCCTCTGAAAGAAAGGTAAATTCACCGATTGCCCTAAATATCCACAGACCTCTTGTCGATTTTGATCACGGAATGCAATTTTTGTGTCCCAGCGAAATACTATTCTTCGCAATTTTTATGTGTGCTTTGAGATCTTTGGACACGGCAAAGCTATCGAATACGTATTCGATGTTTGTGGAAAACATTTTATACAAATGGGTGTTATTCGACTGCGGCTATTTTGGTTTAGGAGATGTACTTGTAACTTTATATTTGTGGGTAAATTAAAAGTAAGAAAGAAAACATAACATGCAACCAGAATCAACTATTAACTCAATTTGACCAAAATTCAGATTCGACACTATGTCCGTGGCCACGACGAATATGTAATGCATAAAAGTATGGCACAAGTACTTTGATCGGGTATTATAATTGGATCTCTCGAATTAATATTAACTCTGCGAACATTTATAATCAATTACAATTTCTAATAAGATGTAATTCTCATGGTGACTGACTGTCACATGCACCTTTTTTAATTACAAGGCTATTTATTTATGAGCATACATTTTGCACAATTTTGCATCTGCATTTTCGTTTACAAATTTTTTGTTTATAATAAATATACTCAATGTTTATAATAACACTGAGTAAATTATTGAAGAACGCATTGTCTTCACTTTTCGAAATAATCGAAAGAACTCTCAATTCTTTTGTATTGAAGGACACTTCAAACCATTCTACCGCTACTTCCTATCAACATTATATACGAACATTCATTCGAATAATACTACAGTGATGATTGGATCTTTTGTATACTTCAACACTGAAAACAAGCAAATTCATTCCCCCCAATTCGATTTTTAGTAACCTTTTGTCGGATCTATGGTAATTTTATTTTTAAAATTATTGCATTAAAAGCATTTGCAAAACTAACTTTCAGCTCTTTTCGCCACATATTGTATTTTATTTAGTTAATGTTGCTATTACAGAAATTAATTGCAATTCCAATTGACGCTGCACGTGTATTTCATCAATGGGACTACATAAGCTTAATAGGTTGAAAATAATAAAGGCAGTAATAAAAAGTTAAACATTATTTATCGTATAATAAACGGGATCTTTGTATTATTTGTATGAGAACAGTAAATGTTAATTCTGCTTAGACGGATTAAATCAATATAAATGCCGCCTGAATTTCCCGTTAAAGCAACTATTGAGGGCTTACCTAATCCCTATGTAATCAAACGTCACCATGTTTGATTTAAACATAAAATGTGCCTGTATACCCAGTTGATAAGACGGAATAAAAAAAAATACGAATAATTTATTCGTCATTTTCTGCACCGGTGGCTGCCATCATTGTTCAGGCCAAACAGGAAATTTTGAGGCATAAAATATGGCGAGATCTCACATCCAGGGAGGTGGGAAGAGTTAAGAGGTATTGTTTGGCAACAGTTTGAATCGTGTATATTATAATTGCGAATTGGGAATGTGTGTACTTTAAAGTGGGGGTCTCATTAAGAGAGGTCAAATATGGTGAGTTACTTATTATTGTCAGAGTTTAGAAGCAAAGTTTGGGAATTTGGCGTCTTATGTTGATTATTGGGATTGTTTGAAAACCTTACCAAATTGAAAGGCCTTTTAGTAATTTTAAATGTGGTGAGTTAATTCAGAGTATTGCAAGAGTTGTGTTTGGTAAACATTCTGGTTTGGTGTGTTTAAACGAAGAAATAAAAGGAGGTTTTGTACTTTTCAAGAGAGTTAGGTAGTGTTGAAGAATACATATATGGTATGGTGCGTTGTCACCTTCACAGTACAGAAATATTTTGATGTCACACTACTATTTGATATATTGAAAGTAATGCTTGGGGAAAAGCAAAAACCACCAAAAAAAAATATGTACTCCTTGGTAACTCGCCATTTTTAAACTCCGAACAACCTGCCCTAATTCAAAATGTAAACATTATATTTTTCATAATTATACAAAAACACATCAACACTTTTTAAAAAAACTCTTCTAATACCCTGAAGGTAACAACTCACCATATTTTAACTCTCAAATAGACAAAATCCCCACTTCGAGTACAATACATTTCCACAATCACTACAACACGCCTAACAACAACAAAAAACAAAAAAAACAAAACAACATCAAAAACAACCTAAAAAAAGAAACAGACGACAACCACCCAAAACACCCACCTCACGCCACAAGCACTTCCCGCCACAACAACGGCCCCCCCACCCAACAGAACCACCCCTGACCCTACCACACACCCAACCCCCGACCCCCCAAACCCCTAACGAGAAGACGCGGCCAACAACAAACAACAAACAAACAAAATAAAAAATCACACATCTATTACTAAATATGTAATCTCAATGCGTTGCGTTTGAAGTGTGACACCATTCACAGACATTTTACTCTCCAAAAGAATCCTCCCAAACTCTAGATAAAACATTCCATATGACTTTCCGTCGTTGATTTTTATTTTCCTCGATTAATATTTTCTATATTATGGTTTCTCATCATACAGCAATTTCAGAATGCTACTGGGCACATAATTTTGTCAAGGAACTAGTTCATAATCTAAAAAGCTTATCCCTATTCATTTGTATGTATATCCTGGTAGCTAGCTGTAGCTATAATGTCTAATGGCGGCGCCCATGAGCAAGGGACGAATTTTTTTTATTCGTTTAATAAATTCGATTTTTTTTTTATTCGTATAATAAATTCATCTGCATCCACTGACTGATAACAGTATAAATACCGAACACACTAAGGACAAAAAAAAACCACAAACCATGTACGATAGGAACATTTCTGGCATTTAATGACAGGTGCATGTATGGTAGCCCTGCAATGGTCCACGATATGGTTGCCTATAGAGGGTGCTTCTGTTCCGGATTAGCAACCATCTTGCCATAATTACAAATCCTTTCTACGTCCCCTATCTTCGTACGTTTTCTATTGTATATTGTGAGAAATCTTACTTTGACTCGCTGGTTTCTTTTTGGCAAGTTAAGAATCCGACAGATACATCTCGTCACGAAAACTTCTTCACCTAAAGCCTCGCTGAAGAAAACCGTTAACAATTTCATGCATGGCATAAGTGGAAAAATAGGTGCCTGCCCCCGACTTTTTTTCAAAATGTAATGATCATGTTAGGACCTAATTGTTATATTTGTCTCAGAATAGATAGCATGATCACTAACTGCAACTATATATCTCCTATATAGAGGGTGTTTGTTATTGTCTGAAAATCATAAATAGTACCGTTTCGTCTAGGGCCAATGAACAAATTGTTGACATGATAGTTCCTTATGTCTTTTGTCCCAAAAAATAACGAGGATTCGTCTTGCCTCTAGAAGGGCGTAGTTACACATGTCAACTGGTAGAATAAATTTAAAACAATTGATCTAATGCCAAAAAAAAAACTTAGTTTGTCTCAGCTTCTATTGCGCATAGCTTGTAAACATTAGATTTAGCTATACTCTATGCGGACACGATTTCAACATGTACGAAATGGAACTTAAACATAGAAAAGAAAAAAAATGTTGCAAACTGTATGGACTCTTATGTATTTTTTAATTGTGTGAAGTTTGTTTGATGCCCTGAAAATGGCGTAGACGTTTCATATAGAAGTCCCATTGAGGCCAAAATGAAGGTATTACAATTGATCCGTCATGCACTGCCTGACGTTGTCGCTAGTGCTTGACGGAAAATGAATGGCAACATCATTTGCATCAATGGACTTCTAAATAAAACGTCACCGAAAATAGAAGAGTGGTACATTGGAGTGGCACATATTGCATATTTCATAAAAACACAACGGCGCATTTTAATGCATAGGTTGTATCAGCTTATTTTATACAAAAAGCGTAGCACAAAACTTTTTAAGCAAAAGAAGCTTGTGACATTTTTGTTGCCCAAGCCTTCTAAGCTATGACATATTTTCACTTCACTTACAGGTAGAAAAATACACTATTTGGTACTTTTCCGATCTTTTGTTGTTCATCAGAAAGCCCAGAATTCACCATGAACTAATTATATAGATTGATATATCGTCATCAGTGGCGTACCAAAATGGAGGAAGCCGGAGAAAGTTTCCCCCAGGCTCGAAATACCGGGACGATGGGGCCCGAATTTTTAAAGAATGTAAAAGCTTATTTACTATTCTATAGATCAATTGGTTTGGAGTCAAAGGCAAGTGCGGAAGCATGTCTCCAATGGCGGAATCCAGGACCCCTCCCCTCATCACCGAAAAAAACAATCGCTGCGACATCTGCTTACCGTTTTTTGGAAAAAATATTCTGTACCAGATAAAACTTCCGAATTTAAAGCGCGGTGGTCTTTTCGTGGCAACCCCCAAATTTGGAATGATTCAAAAACTTCACTGCGCGGCCAACCCGCACTTCGTATCTGAGCGAGACAGCCATGTTTTTCCCTTTTTTTTTTTTCAGATAAATAAATAGAAAATGGCATATTGTAACAATTCAAGCACATTTTAGGTTTGTAATTATTTTTCATAAAAAGACATGTTGAAAATCTCCGGACATTTAGTTACCGGGGGTTTGAAATTTTGTTTCCTTCCAATCTAGTACATGAATGCTCATGCTTTAATGCTTCCATCAAAAATGGGGTGAAGTAACGTGCTCATCTAGAAATATTCATTCGGAAATGAGCTAATTTAATTACAAAGCTTGACCAATCGTCTTTAATACTTAAGTGTATTATAAAAGGAACAAAATGAAAATCGGTTGTACATATGCAGAATGGCGGCCCCAAAACCGATTTTTACAACGTTAACCAAATCTTCCAACTCAAAAATGAAAAAAAATCCTTCCCGAAAGGACTTTTCCATAAAAATTGGCTCATAATAGTAAGACAGCAATACGTCCAATGCATTATAAAACAAAAAAAAAAAAAAAAAAAAATTTCCAAAAAAAAAAAAAAAATGTGCGCGTCTGCTGTATGTCGACGTCGAGTTTTGCACCTTATCCAGTTTAGCTGAGTAAGTAAAGCTGTTTAGGGATTATTTATCCAAGTACCAAGTTCCAGTGCGATTTAATGGACAAAACACATATTGACGCCAGAACCCCAAAATATAAATTTTACTTGAATCAAATGAGGTCTCTTGTTCGGGAATCAAAAATCGTTCTCTTGACCTAGATGTTGTCTTGACATGAGATACAGATATAAGCAAACCAGTACGCAATAACCTTGCCCTGACTCGCACGTTAACATTATACGGAATAAACCGTGACCTTGTAGACGAGGCTTTTGGGAATAGTGTTGAAGCAAATGATGCGCGCACAATGGAGAACACAATAGAAAGATAGACTGTGGAACTCCACATCATAGAATTTCTAGTTTGTGACCAGCCAATCAAATACACTCCTTTGTGGACTCCAAAAATTAGCTTATCACAACACATTACTGGGTTGTACAGCCTGATTGGCTGAATGCACTGAATATCCGCAAGACTGAAGAGCAAGAAAAGATGCTGGTAAGGACATTCATGAGAGTCTTCTGTTCTGATGAACAGCATATCGCACAGCGATAACTCCTGTACAAATTGGGTCCTTCATTTAACAGCGCATGCGTCAGTTTCGATACCGTTTGCGGCGTCTCAGAGCTGTGTGCAACTTATCAACAGATGGCGCTATTTTTTCGTTCTTGCATTTACGCTTTCTAGGGATCCGAAATGCTGTTAAGTATGATCGTCTTTGTATCAAATGTTTTGGTGGTTGAATCTTATAATTGGTTACTAGTCTGAGAGTTCCATGAAAATGGCCACGTTTCTTCTCTGATCTCTGATTTTTTACGATGCTAGTGATTGATCATCAAAGGAGGACCATCAAAGGAGTTGAAGTTGAAAATGTATCTGAATTCAAATAACTTGGTTCATATAATTATTCCGGATTCTTTTCATGACTTCAAATGTAGGAAAGGACGAGCATGGGTCGCCTGCAATAAACTCCACAGGATCTGGAAATCCTCACTAGATCGAAGGACTAAAATCAGATTCTTCAAAGCCTGCGTGGAAAGCATTATGTTGTATGGCTCAGAAACTTGGACAATCAGCAAGAAAATGGAAGATCGTATAAACGGTGCTACACTCAACTTTTACGAAGAGTGCTCAACATCAGTTGGAAGGATCATATTCCAAAAACCACGGAATACGGTAATATCCCTCCAATATCTTCAACAATCAGGCAACGCCGTTTATGTTTTGCTGGACACTGCATCCGCTCCTCCGGGTGGGAAATCAAGCAGAGGCAGAAGTCCCCTTCAGTACACTGACACCATCAAGAGCGATCTCAATCTAGATCTACAAGAGATCCAGTATATCATGCATGACAGGGATATCTGGTTCGAACATGTAGCCAGTGCTTTCGTCCATTCCGTCCACGGACGACCGATGATGATGATGATGATGAGTGATTGATGCTTTTGCTATTTTAAGTGAATTGTAGTAAAATATTTTAAGTGAGCATAGCTGGTAATGATGTTCTGTTGTCAATGGATGAGTTGTTCATCAACTATGGATTTAGACCATGTAATAATATGTTTAAATTCAAAGCTACTCATTGACAATGAAACAATGTAACAGTGAGGGATACTGAATGATTAAGTATCGCATAGAACGCCTTACTGCTAGGTCGGTTTGCTTAGCATAGTGTATTAGATTGAGACCTGAAATACGAGGATTACTGGTTTGAATTCCCGTAAATCGCTTGATAGATTTAATCATTCCAGTATTTTTCTTACAGTAAGAGAAGAATCAATCTTTAAATGGTGTAATAAGTCACAAAAATATGAATGTCTGCCGGAGACCCGCTGCTGCGTGTCTTCCCAGGAGAGGGGTAAAGTTACTATGGGGATCAATGTTTGAACCGCTCTAATTTTTTTACAAACAAATCTGGATATTGCAAACGTTGACCTTTGTTGAATAAAAAAATGACCTTTAGCCTATTTTTCCCAAATATCTCGGAAAGGAAGCACCGCACACATGTGACCCAATTGGTTTTGTTTTTACTCCTGGTTACCTAAGGAATAATTTGAGCTATATTTCATTTAGATTTAGAGCAGTT
This sequence comes from Ophioderma brevispina, assembly GCA_023653785.1. Lineage (NCBI taxonomy): Eukaryota > Metazoa > Echinodermata > Ophiuroidea > Amphilepidida > Ophiodermatidae > Ophioderma > Ophioderma brevispina. The sequence continues at coordinate 60,968 of JAMKCH010011524.1, forward strand.
CAAACACATGACCCCATAGTAATTTACCCTCTCCTGTGGCCACACGCAGCAGCGGGTCGCCGGCAGACATTCATATTTTTCTCTGAATTTTCCAGTATTCAAATATTGCTATCGCGTTCGTTTGAGCCCCATAAACGACCAAATAGAAAAATAAACGTTAAAACAGGAAGTTGATTTTTGTACACGGTAGACCATTGTCTTTAAATTTCCCCGGTTGGTAAAATTGCCAGTCTAGCACTGACTAAACCTACAATGCAGTCAATATGTTTTGTTATACAGCAGCCCATCATAGTATCTGTTTTATTTATTATAACATTTCAAATTGTCTCAAACCTGACCTTATTCAACAGGAAAACCTATATCAATCTGAAGCTACGCATTTTACTTATATCTACATTCTCATCAAATAAGAACTTTTCATAAATAGTTATTAAGGATATTAAGATCGTAATCCTCGTATACCGTAATCGAAACTTTTGAATTGTTTTAAACTCCTAATTTTAGAACTCACTTGACCCCAACATCAGTCAATAATGATTGAAAAATAGTTGCTTGAATTCCCAGTTCAATGTTTTGCACGAAAAAAAAAATCTCACCTTTCAAAAAAGATGGTGGAGGTGTTGTAAGTGTTTATTTAAAATCGACTGATATTCAGTCGTACACCATTGTAGAGCAAGTGGATGGGTGTGATAGCTAAAGGGAGGTCCAATGCACATACAATTTCCGTCGAAAGGAAAGCAGTGAATCGGTTGGTTGGTTTGTGCTGAATGGTTAAAACGGTCGGCCACGCGGATTTTCCCTGTCGACTGGACCCACTTCATTGTAGTCTTTCATCAAGACTTTTGCGTTTGCGTGAGAGTGCCCTCTTTCAGATTTACCGAACGTGAAGCATCATCTGCGCTGGCTGTAGCGGGCTGTAGCTACGAAGGTCTTTGACAAAGACCGACTTTATTGATGGGTTCAGCTAACGACAAGCCTGTGCAATTGCTTCCGGGTGCAAGATGAGAGTTGCTGCAGTGTAGTAACTCGGCTGTGGTCGCCTATTTTTGTCATAAACTACTACAAAGGTGCATACAAGGGCCCTGTGTAAGGGGAAAATGGTGGTTTTAACCATGTTTGTTTCATAATTGTACCACTTAGTCTTCCTGACTCCCACTATCTCATCATTTTTAGTGCAAAATAAACAATTCGAATTTTAAGCTGTGATCATTGATTTGTACCCAACTGACCCAATTCACAAAGCAGGAACCTGTTATAATGGTAGATGCTATTCAGCAGGTTCCTGTTATAACTGACTCAATGTATACACTGCATACAGTCCTATACAGCAGGTACCAGTGGAAAGGGTACTGATTCCCTTACGTATTGTACACCGTATTTCCAACCATGGACTTAGTAATGTTTCTTTTTACTCTAAAATAATATTGAAATACATTTATTTTAAAAAGGCCACGGTTGGATTCGAACTTGTGATACCTGTATTATAAATCGATGCTCTTATCCACTATACTAGCGAGGGAGGATGTGGGAGGAGATTGATTTTAATCCTACATAAGCTTTACGGAATAAAGCGATAATACTATTGTGATATGATAGCACTGTACACGAACAAAGCTCTCCATTAACGCCTGTGTAGAAGATTCTAGTGACAAGTCACCGACGCTGAATTCGCGCATGTGTAGTACATTCGGGTGACTGACCTAAATATACACACAATCGAATGTGTGTACATTTTACGTGTCATGCAAACCATGCTTGACCGCGCCCACAAACACGTTTCCGCGCATATAATTATGACAGCAATCAATACTCCCAGTTCAAACTTGGTTCCACTGCCGGAAAATAGCCATGCATATTTCCATTGTCACCTTATTTAAAGTGAATGTCACCTTGCAATGATGACACTGTGGGATCAGGAATGATCTAAGTAATACCGACACAGATAGTACATCTCACTAGTCACATTATATCGCGCATAATCTACGATTATTTAGGAGTACTTTTTCAACGCTCAATTTCCGGGATTGACTCATGGCGCAACGTTACAAACATAAAACAAACACCAACACTCAACAACGGAAAGTTTCCAGCTTCCGATAGCCGAGACCATACCGGATTTTCCCATTATCATTGCGCATATAATTTTGACAAGCTGAGGTCTAAAAAGTCTCTCGAACGTCATGAACATACATTGAGGAATTTCCAAAATCTCCCCAAGCTGTATCAGAAATATGACGTCACCATTCAGTAATGAGAGTAATGAGCGGCGCTCTTCATTTGTAAATTGTATTGAAAGAAGTGTGTACGTGCTGTATGCAGTGTATACATTGAGTCAGTTATAACATGTACCTGCTGAATAGCAATAGCATTTACCATTTATAACAGGTTCCTGTTATGTGAATTGGGTGCCCAACTATATAACTTTGAGTTATTCGAGAGCAGTGTAAGCCATTATACACAATTGGTAGTGGTTAGAGCGTGCAAAATCAATGGTCACCAATATTCCTAGCCTATGTAGTATTTTGGTATGGCATTACAAATGGCTTCTCTCAGAATCTGCAAGTGCAAATGTTACCGGTTGAATACGTGTAAACATAGCTGACATTCACTTGACAGATGCCAATAATTATAGGGCAAGAAATTTAAATTAGATAATGGTTTACCCTCAAAATAATTGCAACAGAAACAATTTTGGAGTTGTTATACTTAGAAATTATCAGAGAATAATATATCAAAAGTATCAGTGGGGGAACATGTATTTGCAGGGAGGCAACATTTGTACGGGAATATAAAGTAGGTATAATTGTACTGAAATCTATACCAACATTTTGGTCATATCTTAAGAGTTAAACGGGTTATAGTTTAATAGTTATATGGCAATAACGGTTCAAGGTCATCCTGGGGTAACATTCTCAGAATGCATCGATTCTTTTTCAAAATGGTGCCACACTCTTCATATAGTCCTAAAGAACCAGAAAATATAATACTTGCATTCATTTCACCATTTGGTCACGTAATTAGAGGTCAAAGTGTAACAATGATTTACATATCCTATGGGATCATTAATACTTACCATCTAATTTATATACTAAAATGTCAAATGCAGAGCAAATATGCATTTTCTGTTATAGAATATGACAAGACAAACAATTTGACTAGTTTCGTCAAAATCGAAGCGCTCTGAAAGAATTACCCCAGGATGACCTTGAACCGTCATGAGCCTATAATCCTGAAACTAATGACCGTAGATATGGCAAATTATATAACTCTCACGCGATTTTAGCCGTGCAATAATTTTTACCATTGCACTGTACTACTGCACTGCGAAGAAAATCTATGTAATATCGTTATATAAAACAAATATTGACTGCCTATATTCGTGCAATAGTAAAAATATATCACTTGGGCAAATTTTGGAGGTTCCATTTCACTCGCCTGCGGCTCGTGAAATGGAAAACCCAAAATTTGTCCTCGTGATATATTTTTTACTATTGCACTCATAGGTATTCAATATTTGTATACTATATTTATTTTAACCCTCATTACAAGATGAATAAGTTGGTTTTATGTTTAAAAAAATAAACCTCATTTCGTTTTGACCCCTGTACAAAACATTCCCTCATTTTTTTACATGTTTTCCATTGTTGACTTTTTAGTTGACGTTTGACACATTATTCTGTGACAACACGAAAATTGTTCCTGTTGCATTTTTTAGGTTAAAAACAACTTTCTTGCACTATTACTGGGATTACAATTGGATCTCTTACAAATTCTAAAGACTACTCTACGGTCGAGGTGATCCAAGTACATTGTACTTATCGAAATGACCGTCGACTGTGCAATGACTCCAGAACATGATATGTGCATTTCCTTCCAAATATGTACAGGAATACTTATACTGATTTACCAAACCTTCATATACGTGATAGATGTTAGGCAATTTTCGCGGAGTGCTTGAAAACGCGATTCGCAGTAAATAAAGGGTTAGTCTTACAGTTTGCTAAGAAGAGAAAGGATACGAAAAGTAGAACATTAGAACATTCAACATTTCTGGCGTCTTCTGCAAAGGAAAGAAGACACTTACACAAACACATTTCAAAATAGCTTTATACCATCCCAAGCGTGTTCCGCTCAGTGCTGAATAGAACGTTATAATGATGCTTTCTTTTTTGTCATATTTATTCGTATGTCTCCGCGCCGTTGACACAATCTCCCCATTGCAACATTCATTTCAACCTTATGTTCCACTTTGATGTGGGTACCGATTACATTATGAATACTATAATTGCAACAGGGTTTGTAATAAAACTAATTTTCGGTAGCCGAAAAAAACAATTTCTTATGTCATAACAATAATACTAATACTAATCATATAACACAACAACACAAAATTCAGTCACAATATCAGCTAGCTTTTAATTGAAAATAGTGAATTCAAAGTCGTACCAAATCTCACGGTCTCACGTTTGATGAAGTCCTAGTAGCGAGAGAGCTGGCAATATTACTAATGACAGGTAATGTAAAACTGAACGCTCTGTGGTAGGTTAATTCCATTTTGTGGATTTTTACCAAAAATCGTGTTTTCATGTTTACGTACTTAAAATAAAGCTGAAATTCCTTACTTCGCCGATTCTTTTAGGCCACACGATGTCACTTCTTTTATTCCATGACCAAATATACAAATGGAATAAACTCCACTCGTAGTCCTCTAGTTACCGAGACTCACAAATCGACCATTACAGATCCTGTTACTCAAACAAACCACTCCATTGACTGGGATTTATCCAGCGTATGATAGAGAATCTGATAAGGCCCACCCGAGGCCAAACGGCAATTTGGATCCGCAGAAAAGGAAACAAACCCTCACAAAGACGAGGGGGCTTTACAAACTTCAGCCCCAAACCCCCCCAATTTTCTGATCAAATCCCAAGCCCTCACTTCGATGTTACAGAGCTTAGCAGACATCGTGATGAGTTGCCGTGCACAGTAAGTCTTGAGAAGCTCCTCAGATGGTAGTGAACGACACTAAAAATTGTGATCAAAAACGACATCCTTTTACTCACTTTTCGGATTATAACGAAGAATCTATAATTTTAGTATATAATAAAACATTAAAAACATGGGAAGGGAATGATAAAAAGACCCACATTTTCAGAATGGAGTCACCACCATGTAAACAAAATAGGTACTAAAACATCAAATAGAAAACTTACATGAAATTATTTCACCCTAAACAAACTTTTCAAAACCGAAAAAGAACAAGCCCATAAGCACATTATTTAAGACTTAAACCAATAATTAAGCACATTTCTTTTGAGGGCCGAGGGGGCGGGGGCGGGCTGGGGGGGGCGGGCGGGCGGGGGGGCGGGCCCCAATTTTTCAAATATTTGGAGATTTTACACCGTTTTGCACAATGTAGGTAACGGGCTAGTAAACTATACCTGTGAATGGTTAAGCTCGCAAATGTCTATGTGTTACAAACGAAGGAATTTGTACTAGAATAATTATTATCGGGGATCCCAATAATAATTCAACGGCTGCTGGAAACGGCCTTCCAATGTAAAATAGCCGGAAATTGTGCCACGCACGTGTCTAGTCTACGCTCATCCATTAGTGGTTTTAATAGTTCGGGCAAGTCAAGTTAGAGGTTATTTTGTGAGGTGCCACTATTGCATCATGGACGTCTAAACGTAACATTCCAGCTCTGCCGTTACGTTCCATCTGGGATCCCCAATTCTAATTTCAAAATCGCTATTTTGTGATAAATACGCATTTTTTAGCATTCTCGTTCGCAGGTATAGTTTCCTGGACAATTACAAACGTAACGTGTCAAAAATATCAAATTTTGAAAATTGGGGGCGCTCTTCAAAAAAGTGCCATATTGCTTTAATTACGAGCAGTTAGTATTTTTCTACAATGTTTATGCGCACTTTATTGGTTTTTGGGTTATTGATTTTTTTAGTGTGGGTTACGATATTCTCATCGTTTTGGATGCAAAGATAGTACGAGTTCGTTTTTTAATATCATAGGCATATTCTTTTATTATTCTATAGAAATCTCTGAAAAGTAGTATTAAATAGGAAAAATATCAGCTGCATTTATGCATGAATACACATAATTCAAGTTTGAACAGTTCTGCTAGTAATGCTAAAATAAGTTCTGCATATGGTCTAATAGCCATTTTGTTTCTTAAATAATGTATCAAGATGGGTTTTTACTGTACTACCTTTTCCATGCCTGAAATTCATAAATTAATATGGAAAATCGAGTGTACAACATAGAGGCTGTAGTACTCGTGTAGGAAAACATTTATAAGTTTGTTTACGGGGATACCAAAATTTCTAGAAACAATTTTTGATTGGGTTTAAAGCATCATGTGGTTTTCAAGTCAATTTCCACAATAAGTACAACCAAAAACTTTTGGATTGTCTCTCAGAAAGATTTGTTTTCGTCTAACTCATACCATGATAATCTTTAATTTGGCAGTTTGATAAGTACAGAGTGAGTCAATAAAAACCCTACATTCAGGAAAGATTTTTTCTTCAAAGGTTAAACGTTATCTTTGCTTCAATGTTTGCTTTGGTTGTTACAGAGATAAACAGGCTATCAGAAGATTTTTATTTGGTGTCTTTCGGACTTAGGGTTCAGAAACTATGTCAATTTTGCGGAGAGACCTAAACATTCAGTTTGGCCGATTTTAGCCATACAATGCGGAGAGACTGACACCGACGTATACCATAACACATTATAGCAGAGACAATTCACATTTGCAATTTCAGTTGGTATCGATTTCTTATCGACAAAAACATATCAGTTTGAATAAAATGGTCTATTGTGTAACATAATTATAAGTAAAATATCTTCAAAAAATTAAATTACCATTGTTCAATCATAAAGAATCAGTTATTGAAAATCACTCCATATCAATGTCTCAGTTCATGAACATAATGAAACTGCTCAAGATGTTTGTTTTACATCTCTAAGGTAATGATTTTGCACAGAATACAGTGGACTCAGCGTCATTAAATTGCAAGAACTAAAGTGAAGTTTTCTGTAAATAAATCGGAATTAAAAACTCCCAAAATTCAAATCGCACTGCTGGTTTTTTCAAGCGGAATACAAAACTTTCTAGGTTTCACTTTTGCTCCCAAGTTTCGTTCTAGGTAAAACCATGAAACCTTGCTGAACCAAAGTAAAACTGTGGTCTTACAACCAGCTATCTTGAATTCTTATTTGGGAAATTTAACATTGTACTATCCTAGCATTTCTTTGTAATCTTCGCGAATATTAGTTTTATTCATCCCTTCAATTACTCTCCCACCTTCTATGTGCTTAACAATTAATTTGGTTTGTTAAATGTTTGTACTCGAATCAAGGCCGAAAGGACCATTGTTACTCTATGTAGGATGCATCTGGTTTGGCCCAAAATTGGCCAAACACGATTTTTAAGTCTCTCAGCAAAATAGGGGTAACTTCTTCCTCCAAAGCCAAATGAACCCACATAAACGTTTTCTGAAAAGCCGTTTATCCTTCTTATAACCATAGCAACATTTGAGCAAGAACAATCTTAACTATTTTAATTACTTTTTATTCAGAATGTAGGGTTTTTTTTACTCCACACTGTAGTATCATACAATTCTTTACTGGCGTTTCGTTTACCGACATTTGTTGCTATAGCTTGCCAGCAATCGAACTCCTGTAATTCGTTGTTTACAAAATCTAGTTCACATTTAATGTTTTCATGGGAGAACCAATATTGTTGTAATCGTCGCAAACCCATATAAATTTAAGATTTCAGAGAGTATTCACCGTGTCATTTATATATAAAGTGAATGATAATGGACCATGCATGGACCCCAGTGGAACACCACAAAAATATTCTAAAGGTTGGTATGTCCGAATTGAAATATTGCGTTCTATTGGAAAGAAAATGTTAAAACATTCCAGGTGCAATTCCACGCACGCCATAATTTTATGAATCAGAATGTATGGTCAACCCAGACCGAAGTTAAAGAAAGTAAATTCCACTTTGATGAATGCAGTTGAAGCTGGAGTAGAGGGTTCTGTACACTGGTCCGCCGCGTGATCCACATTTCTACGCCATTCTCAAATGCCGAGCGCCTTGACAAGAAGAGAGTAAGTATACATCTTATCCAGGACTTTGCGTGTATAACCCGACGGGATTTGAACCTGCAGCCTTCCGTCTGTGAGGCGGAGTATATAACCATTATGCCAACAAGTCGGTAATCGTATCTTATCTTCATTAAAAATTATTTGTCACGCCCAATATTTAATAAGAGTCTTCGTCGATTTGGTGTTCGGGCGGATCGGATTGATCCATACGACTGAAAAGAAGGGTCGCAAACCACAAAAATTAACAAGACAATTGGAAAGAGTTTGGCACCCATTCTTTTCACCTAGACTGATCGCTAAACGACTACACGACTAACAAATTACTTTAACTTACATAGGATATCAAGACAAATTGAAAACTCGGGGCATTAATAATACAATACGAAAAACAAGTAACTACGTTCAAATCTGACACCATAATCTTGACATCATTAACACTTAAGTGCCCACGGGGGGGTTCCATGTACCCACAAATGTGACTTTTTTGCGATTCTCGGTTACGCAATCAATTTTTCAAGGAGTTTTTAATTAAATTTAAAAAAAGAAAAAACCTAAAAAATTAAAAAAAAAATTAAATCGCCCACGGCTTCATTAGACTAAGTAGGTTGGGTCCCTAGGAACCCCCCCCCCCCTTGGGCATTGACGGAAGTGAAAAAAAATCAAGATTTTTACTTTTACTAATTAAAAAATTAAAAAGTAATTAAATCTTGGATTTATTTGCTTAGTATATACTTAGGAGGTAATTATTAAAATTAATACTACTTAAATCAAATAACCTCTCTCTCCTACTATGCTGAGCAGCCATCAATTTAATTTTGTAATGCCGTGCTCTTAACGTGTAAGTCTATGGCGAAAAATAAGGCGATTTTGAAAGTTTGTGAGAAAATACAAGATCGGCTATAAATTGGCTAATTTGCCATGATTATTTTAATTGGTTATTTAGAGTAGATATAATGAATTATTGGTTCAAAACCTTATATTGAGTTGCTGAGGATGGAAATGTTCGACCCACTCTGTTTCGACGAGTGACCAGTGACAATTTCAACTGGCTGTAGGTCATAGGTCAAAGTCGGATTTTCATTTTTAATGTGGGTTATGTTGTTCTTACGTGACCCCCATTGATTTGTGGTAGTGTCCATGATCAAACTCCCACGGAAAGTGGTTATCGGGTGGGTCCCCTAGGACCCCCCCCCTTGGGCACTAACGGAAGTTTTTTAAGCTTGGGCAATCTTAAGTCCGTTAATCAATTAGTTCCAAACATTATAAAGGTCAAGGGACCACTGCCTTAGTTACAACTAAGGGTCCCCACCAGCCCCCCGACCACCAAAATCCCTTTGGGCGTCAACTTTGACAAAGGCCATCTACCTCTATTATGTAGTTTCCTCGAGTAAATGGGGATCAGCCCGCATATGGGCAGATATATCGTAAATATCACCTGAAGTAACATTCCACTCGGCTCGGTGTTCTCAAATCCTCAGAGTGAGTGACAATAGCAAATGTTTCAAAAGAACATGATACCTACACCACGCAGGCACGGCAGACTAAGCAAAAAAGCCAATTTGGCCAAGGGCGCAAATCGGTAAGTCTACATCAATTTACTGAATATGACCCCCAAATGTCTTGTTTAGTATGATAACTATACTAAATCTAAGGCACATTAAGATACCATTTCTTTGAGAGCTTTTGAGAAAGGTAGGGAAACAGGAAACGTGTAATTAAGGGACATTAGACTAGACAAATAGTATTGGGAAGACTTTAGGTTTATTTATTACTCGAATATTGAACGTCGTCGATGTTTCTGGCGAATTAATGTTGTGACGTCAAAGGTATATTGACGTGAGATACACCGGCAAAAGATACAGGCGAGTATTTAAAAGTGAATGACCCTATCGAAATCCCTTCCTTAAAGCCACTATCAGATCAAGTGATCCATCCAGAAGAAAAAAATATTTGAAATTGGCTAGGAAAAGGAATAGCTGAAAAAAACCGTGAAGGGATAAGGCTCTGTAGACTTCTCATAACGTATTTTTCAAACTGAAAAAAATTGACCAGAAAAGGAAGAAAAGCAGTGTTCAAAGATTCGAATTCCCAATTCAATTACGTGTTTTTAGGAAGGTCCGTCCGGACAGTAATGACTAAAATATCCGCATTTTGTGCTTATATGCTGTCCTTTGGTCCTCACTTGAAGTAAATGTTGGGATACCTACACTTGTTACAGAAATGCAAAAAATCTGATTTGTGATGATTTTTTTTTCGATTTTTGATTTAGCAAATCGCTTGACGTGCCTTAAACCCATTAACGCTTCGATGTTGGTATTAGAAGGAAGGTTCATTTAAAACCAAGTGGTAATCGAAGACCCCCAAATGTACTGTATATTAGCATCTATGATAAATAGAGAGATATAGAATTCGTAGTAAAAGGTCACCTTTTTATATAAGCCACACCACACACACACACACACAGTTGATTTCTCCATTATATATACTTACGGTAACGTTACTTATGTATCATGTCTTTTGACGCATAAATTGAACCTTGAATCTTAATCACATCCTAAGTAAGAATAACGAAAGGTATTGTTTGCACCACTCTTTACTTGTTATTATCGTCTGCCCAACACATCCTGTCTTATCGAAGAAATGCCGTTTTAGAGTGAAATCGACCATTGAAATTCTACCGGGAGATTTCATGTGTTGTGTTTCTATGGAATTAAACCTTACAATTTACTTTTTAATTTTGCATTATGAAAGAAAAACATTCTGAAGTTTAAGTTTAAACCTTGCTGAGTTCTGAAAGTGCAATTGTATTCCTGATAGAAAAATCAAGAAAATGTATTATATTGAATAGGCACATACGATACAATTTGAAACCCAATTTCAAACATCGGATCATTAGAAATATTTCCTTCATGATAACCGTTGAACAGTTTTGACCTGTCGTTGCAAAACACAAAGGTTTAGATACAGCACACTATCTTTTTTAATCTTTAGTGAACACATAAAATGTCTATAACAGCTTTCAACCCAATATGGAAATGTTGATTAAACTTTTAAATCCCCCTTCCCCTATCTCAAAAAGTTGGGCTCAGGGTTGCCAAAGTTGCATCATCGGATTTGGAATTAGCAGGTCAATGTTGCCTAGAAACCATCACAACAGTTTGTGCAGAATCTTTGGCAAGGCCTAAAATCATATAGGGCTATACTACAGGATTAAGGTTGCTTGTTCCGATTACGTCATTGTGTTCTCTCGAGATATGAGATCATGGCACTTGTATACACTCCCTATCAAGTAGTATCGTGGAAACACCTGTAGTTTTGATGGTAAAAGCGTAAATACATATTGCAAGGCCCTATGCATTACTGTGCTGTGCTAATAAATTAGGTAACCAGTAAACGTTTTTTTTTTCTACCTTGGAAACGAAATCGATTTGAGGGCTGAACATTTCAGGACGACTTTCTCATCTGATATCAAAGGTGATACTACTTTAGGGTAAAACAAGGGACCCAAAGATGATCAGAAGACGCAGTTAATGGATTTAAAGGGTCAACTGTATCAAGGTCATCTAGATGTAAATGTCTGGATTGTTCAGATTCTTTTCCAGGTTCAGAAAATACATGTATAGTGCTGAAATATTTTTTTTATGATTTTTTAGTCACACATTCGAGGTCAAAATGGATCTACGTCACAATCTTCAACATCATAAGTAAGTGTTAAATGCCAAAAATGTAGAGCAAATAATTTTATGTTTGGATCTGATTCAAAAAATAATTTGGATTAGGTTCCATCAAAATCGGTGCACTCTAATAAAAAATGACCTTGAACTGTTTTAACTGTTTACTGAACCTAATGGGTGTCTATGGGAAAATAAAATATAATTGTTATTCTCTTTAAGTCTTGAAGAATATTACCACCCGTGTTATTTTTTAAGCCACGTATTTCGCCCCTGCAATTATACAAAGAGTGTCGCAAAAATGTAAACCATATTTTGATAAATATATGATACATTAAGTGAAACAAACATGTACCAAAAAGCCACTCAAATACACAAGAGTGGGTGTGCACTACATATCTTTAAGTGTAGAATTCTTCCAATCAGTGATAATCAGTATATTTCCGCTTTTAAAAGTGTTTATGTGGAATTGTTAAATATATGTATGCATTTATTTACACTCAGAAAAATGATATTTTTGCATTGTTATTACAACCTAATCAAATGAGTGAAGCCAACTTAAAAAATGCAAACTCGTTTACATTACTTGAAATCTCAAGTTATAAAGACTCTAACATATAAACAGCTTTTGTAACTTGAAATTTTTAAGTGTATCCAACATATGCAGTGTTTTCGTGTTGGTTGAACTTGACACAGTTACGTTGGGGAAACTCCTTTTTCCCATCTTGTTCACAATACTATTTTTACTAAGTTAGAAATAGACGTGAGTCACGTGATTGGATTCTCGGGCTTTCGCAGGCGACACGACTTTTCTGCTTGGCGGTCAAACAGTCCAGTGAAACGTACGTACATTGCAGTTTATTTTACTCATTATTTGCACGATAACCCTACTTTGTATATTTAAACCAGAAATTTTATAATAAAAAAATAAGTTGTGATTTTTTTAGGTTGCAAAGTTGGGCATAAACTGTGCCTTGAAAATGTGCATGGCCATGGGCATGATGGGCATGGTATGGGGGCACAGAATTCGGAAAGAATTTAGTATTCTGCCACAGGCTACGAATTCGGCAACGTTAACGGAATAAACCGCATGTTAAGGTGCCGAATTTTAAGTGGTGGCAGAATACTAAATTCATCCCCAGAATTCAATTACCATTTTGTCATGGCATGTAAATGTTTACACATATTAACTTCGGGCATAAATGGTGGATACGCCAGTGTATCAAATGTTTGTAAAACAAGCAAGATATAGCGTATGCCGGTAGTGTATGCCACATATAACTATACGATATTCATGATATTGATGTAGGCCTTAGCTGGGCTATTAAGGCTATAATCGTATAATTCTGGGACACGGCGTACGCATAGTCCCAATAATTGTGACTACACATTTGACATTTATTTTAACATTGGTCATTATCATATCACTGAATGTGTAGTCACAAAAAGTTTTGTGTAATTGGTTAGCCATTTAACAATTCTACTGCACTTACCTCTCCAATCAGTTTCAAGCAGCATATGCAACAAAAATGAGGTATTTATCATCAATCCATCACATAGTATTATCCTTACTATAAGACTGAACATGCAGGAGGTTACTGTTTTCAGTGATTTAATTCTGCTTTCTGTACACTTTACTTTTTGATGGAGTTTGGTGGTGGTCAGATTTGGACAATCAAATTTCATCAGAATTTCATACTTATTGCCAGCATTGTGACAAATCTTTTATTATGATACTTCTAGACATAGTAGAAGTGGTCCTCAATATAAAATCAGGTAAATTTAATAGGATTGGAGGCTTTATTTTATCGAAAAGGTAAACGTCTAAGGTCATTTTTTTTAGAGTGCACCGATTTTGATGAAATAATCCCAAATAGTGTTGATGATCAAAACAGAACATTATTTGCTCTACATTTGGCATTCAAACGTAATTATGATGGAAAGATTAGTGACGTATAGACATTTTGACCTCTAATTGTGTGACTAAATAATAAAAAAAAATATGAAACACTATACATGTATTCTGACACCTGGAAAAAAAGAATCTGAACAATCCAGACATTTACATCTCAAGGATGACTGCATACATTTGACCTTACCATAAAAATGCGTCTTCTGATCATCTTTGGGTCCTGTTACCCGGAAGTAGTATCACATTGGATATCAGATGAGAAAAGTCGTCGGAAAGTCAGCCCTCAAATCGATTTCGTTTCCAAGGTAGAAAAAAAACTTTAATGGTACCTAATTTATAGCACAGCACAGTAATGCATAGGGCCTTGCCTTCAGTTTTACCATTGACCGGTCATTTAGTAATAGTGTCAGCCTCTCTCCTACTATGACTCCACTCAACTGTGAGCCCGTGAGTTTGGTACGACTTGAATTCCTATTTTTCATAACAGCTAGATGATATTGTGACTGAATTCGTTTTGGTTTTGTCGTATCATTATTTAGTATTGTCTAGACATAAACAATTTTGTGTCGGCTACCTAAAAGTACTTTATCAACTTCTGTGGGAATTATAATATTATAATGTAATCGGTACCCACATCAAAGTGGAACATAAGGTTGAAATGAATGTTGCAGCGGGGAGAAGGTGTCAACGGCGGCGAGAATGAAGGAGACATACGAATAAATATGGACAAAAAGGAAAGCTCATTATAACGTTCTATTTCAGCATGAGCGGAACACGCTGGGGATGGTATAAAGCTATTTGTAAATGTGTTTGGTAAAGGTTTCTTTCCTGTGGCAGAAGGAGCCAGAAAGAAATGTGAATGTTCTAATGTTCACTTTTCGATCTCGTTCCTCTAGCAAACGGAAGACTAACCCCCTATTACTGCGCGAATAGCCACGGTTTCAAGCACTCCTGAAAATTGTCCTTAACATGACTACACGACGATGAGGTTGGTTACATCAGTATAAGTATCCTGTAAAACAGACGGCCCAGAAAAAACTATACAATCAAAGATTAATTTTTGCCACAAATTTAAGTTAATCTCAACTGAGTTTACTTGATTCCTTTTAGGAGTTGTTCCGATGTTCATGAGATTTAGTGGTTGTAATTTGGTGGGTTCTGGTCAGGAGTAAGGCCTAATATGGAGACAGTAGAAAAACATGTTGGGCTTGGGCAGTGCGGCTAGCCGCTATCAACAAAGTTGCCATGAAAAAAGGAAAAAAAATAAAAAATTATTGAAAATTAAAATAAAAGTAGGTAAAAGTGCTTCTTGTGAATAACATAATTAAAACTTTATAAGGTCGCAATTGACTAAAATTAAATAGGTAGATGGGAAATCAATCCAAACGTCTTGTGTCTCAGCTTTACTCAGTTCAGCAGAAGGTTAGAACCATAAAAACACTACTTTGTTAATTAAAAAGTAAACTGAGACCTTGAACAAACACATCCTTTCCTTTATTGCTCTTGATGAACAAGCTTCTTATCATATCCTCCCTGGTAGGAAGGGCATGCGGAATAGGGGAGGGTAAATTGCCCCTCATTCGAAGTTGGCCACATCATTTGTCCCCCAACGACGTGCTGACTGACACATTAGTTTCAGCAGGCATAATTCCCAAATTTCCGAATTGTCAGTATTATGTGTCCCCTGAGAGTGAGTCCATAATTTCACCACAACTTAATAATTTCTGGTGCTTTCACTGAAAAATAATTAAATGATTAGTTCATGCATGATAATACACTCTGATCTGTAAATATGTTTTTGTTTGAAAGGTTTTAACCACATGATGCATGTACAGCCTTATACATAGTTTCTGAACCTCAGGTGAAATGGCCCAATGTGGATATTTATCCTTGGTTCAAGACTTGACAATATCTCCACTTAGGGTCCATCAAATGGATGCGATTAAAAGCGAGGATTTAGCTTAGAATCTGTCAACAAAATATTGTCAAAATGCACAGTTATATTCTATAAGTTTAGTTTGATTGTATAGTTTTATTGGGACAGTCTGAGTTGGAAGAATGCACATATCATGTTCTGGAGTCATTGCACAGTCGACGGTCATTTCGATAAGTTAGCAAGTATGGATCACCTCGACCGTAGAGTAGTCTTTAGAATTTGTAAGAGATCCAATTGGAATCCCAGATAGGTGCAAGAAAGTGTTTTTAACCTAAAAAAATGCAACAGGAACAATTTTCGTGTTGTCACAGAATAATGTGTCAAACGTCAACTAAAAAGTCAACAATTGGAAAAACATGTAAAAAAAGGAGGGAATGTTTTGTACGGGGTCAAACCGAAATGAGGTTTTTATTTTTTAAACATAAAACCAATTAGTCATCTTGTAATGATGGGTTAATAAATAAAGAGAGTATACAAAGATTGAAACTATGAGTGCAATAGTTAAAATATATCACGAGGACAAATTTTGGGTTTCTTTCACGAGCCGCAGGCGAGTGAAATGGAACCTCCAAAATTTGCCCACGTGATTTATTTTTTACTATTGCAACGGAATGGCAGTCAATATTTGTTTTATATAACTAATAAATAGATTCTTCGCAGATGACAGTAGTACAGTGCAATGTAAAATATGAAACGGCTAAAATTCGCGTGGAGAGTTATATATTTGCCAATTACGGTCATTAGTTTCGGATCTTATAGGATCATGACCGTTCAGGTCATCCTGGGGTAATTATTCAGAGCGCTTCGATTTTGACGAAACAAGTCAAATGTTTGTCTGGTTATATTCTATAACAGAAAATGATGATCTCTGACATTTGACTATTTTAGGAGATAAATTAGATGGTAAGTATTAAGTCCCATAGGATATGTAAATCATGTTACACTTTGACCTCTAATTACGTGACAAATGGGAAATGAATGCAAGTATTATATTCTTGTCTTTAGGACTATATTGTGGCGGAAATGCAGTGGTGGAGTTGAGGGCCGTCCTTATAAGTGTTAAGTTATGACGTCACCTTTTGGCAGTATATAAGGCGATGCTGCGAGCACTCGCCGCTCTCCTGTTCCAAGCTAGCGATGGGGACAGCGTTCATTTGAAGCTAAGCTCTCAAGCCCATACTTCTGCCACGCTAACTCATTTT